>PNEQ01067560.1:0-148809 GCA_003012365.1 Medauroidea extradentata | reverse complement strand
TTTATTTAGTGCAGTTATCCTTGTGCCAGCATGGCTGCATGAATATTTGGTAAGTTTTCCCGTTTCTTGCCGTCTCGAGCCCACGACGAAGAGAGAAGACTTGTGTATCTACCGCTGAACTGAGCCAGCTAGCCGAGCGAACCAATAAGCGAACCCCAGGGAGATTAGAGGTAGATATGTATTAAGTGTGGCACCACAACATTTTAGTGAAAAAATATTTTAGGTATACTCATTGTACCTGTACTCTTAATACTTATCACTTGCAAATCATGGAAGACTCTATCATATGAACCAACTCCAAGACTAAGAAGAAGAATAAAATTAAATCAGCTAGTCACCACTTCCTTTGTCAAACCTAAAGTTTAAAATGTATATGTTTTATAACATATTGACTTTAATAAACCAGTTGTAGTCATATTTATCAGTGAAATTTTTGTTACTTTAAACATTCGAAACCGAGTCTCACATTACTTCTTAACACTGCTTGTTTGGCATTTACGTATTTAAGTTATAATCCAATCATGTGCAGTGTAGTCTTATGCAAACGAGTTTTCATGTATGTATAGTTCAACTTAATCTTACAGAAAGTAACTTCCATCTTACTTTTTTTCTACATAAAACACTGTAGTGTCAGTACTTTTCTCCACAGTAATTAATTACTATACGAGAAAATAAATTATCAACCTAAGAGTCTATTGACTGGTACGTTACGATTTTATTTCAGTCCTGAAGAAAACATACAAAACGATCGTATCTCAATAATCCTATTCTACAATAGTTATGAAATGAAATGGTGAAGATAACTTTCGTCATGGAGCACCATATATGAAACCATCTGCAAAATGTAGTTTTTTAGGAATCTACAGTCTTGCACTCGAAAGTAATGACTCAAATAAACATATGAAATCTTGCTGTAAGTTATAATCACAAAAATATTGAGCTTGGTTTATATCTATTCTGTAAAGAAAAGTGAATTTCGTAAGGAATTTTCTGAAAATGATAAGGGCTGCGTGGTCTGGAGTGCAGTACGTATGGTGCAAAATGAATGAGAGTTTTTATGAAATACTAGGAATTAGCACTAACTTATTTATATGGTAGGTGTCAAGGGAATAAGGTAAAGAGATACGGTGGTATAAAGGGATGGAATTAGGTATTTTAGTTTTGATTGGAAATGTGTCATTTCAGTGTGGTTTAGTAGAACTGCATACCTGAAGTAGTAATTTGGATTAGATAGTGACAGGGATGTTATTCATTGCTGGAATGGTATTTCTGTATTACTTATAACATGAGAAAGATGCACGTGTAGAGTTAATTTTAAGTACAAACATACACTGTTTTGTAAGAGTATGTCTGTGTGTGCGTGATCATGTGTTAACTTGCTCTTTTGAAGCGTGTGTGTGTAGATATGTTCAATTATGAGCTTGCTCTGCTGGGTAAGTGCATGTGTGACGTTATATTCGTGTATGAACTTGCTCTGCATGTGAGTTTGTGTGTGAGTATAACAAAAGTCTATATGGTCGAGCGAATATAGGACAGAAGATGATATTGTTAGAATATATTGTCTTTGAAGATTAGTATTGTGCATCTAGGTAAAGTACGGCGTATATACTAGTATATTTACGAAAATGTTAGATTTAATAGATGAAATTTATTTCTATTATAATATAAGCTGAAACGTTTTAGCATGGTATGTATAATTCAATATTATCCGAGTATTTATGAACGATAATGTATTTCATGATGGCAGCAATTGGAGATAATGTTGATGTGCACGAGCCAAAATATTTGTGTACCGTTACTGACATAAGTGACTGATCGGACCTTCAGAATACATTATACGTTTATTACGTCACAGTAGCTTGTATTACAGGGGTAAAAAAACAGTGACGTACCACGAGTTCCAGGATTAGTATTTATGAGAGTGCCTTGACAGCATCGGATTTTACTTAGTGAAATGATTCTAAGTCATGGAATGTTCAGTATTATGGAAAATGATCATGACAGTTATTTATAAAAACCAAGTGAAGTGCATTTGTCTCGTCATGACAGCAATTCAGGTACAAAAATTGGATACGTTTGAGGTAATTATGTGACTTTCGAAATAAATGATCAAATGTTGCAAGGAGATTGATTTGGTTTGAGGTATATTTAATTGATTTTTACATGTGTTTTAATAGTATGTTCCAATGGAGTTTTGTGTGTATTGCCTGACTGAGTAATATGTCTGATGTAGTATAAGTGAGAAATGAAGGTGCGTTTGTCTAGATGAAAATTGAGTTTTGTATGATGGATGAGAACGAAATGTAGGTTTGTACGTCTTAGAAAAGTTTAACGTAGAATTAATATTGGCTATGTTTTGACTGACATGAATGTACTGGAGGTGATACCGTATGTAGCATGTGCCAGCTGTTGTTATTTGGTATAAGAAGGACGGCTTTTGGTTGTGTTAAGTTATATGATTGAAAGGTGCAGTTTATATATTCATGTGGTATTGTTATCCAATTTTACATTGGAAATATATGATGGTATTTACTTAATGTAAATTAGTGAATAGTTTACTATGTTACCTGCCGTGGTTGTTAATGAATTTCTGAGATAATATAGAAGTGTATGTTATGTATGGATGATAAAATGCTTTAAGAAGTAAGGATGTTTAATGATAATGATAAGCTGATTGTAGCTTTGACCTATCTTGATAATTTAGTAGGTAAACAAATACAGGATTATCCAAAAAGAATGATACAATATTAAAAAATCGTAACTTCGAAACGTGATGATCAATTGGGTTGATTCTTGCTTTAAAAGAAAAAGAAAGAATGAAAGTTTTTGTCACCATAAAATGTTTCTATGTGTGCTCCATTTGTTGCTCTGCAAATGTCAAGGCGATATTCTATCTCAATCTACGTGATTGCATTGTTGGCATCACTGTCTCGATGGCCATGGTGATTCGTTGACAAAATGCTGCAAATCTCGTATTTTCTCAGCATAAACAATGTTCTTGACATAGCCCCAAAAGTAGAAATCGAGTGTAGTCAGATCGGGACTTCTAGATGGCCAAGGAATAGGGCCACCCCTTCCCATCCAACAATTTGGAAACCGCGTGTTCAGGACATTGCGCACGGCAAGGCTCCAATGTGGTGGTGCGCCATCTTGCTGGAATATCACGTTACTTCCAGTTTGTTGTTCAATAATCTCAATCTGAGGGAATACGTATAGCTGTAGCATGTCTAAATAAATGTTGCCGGTGATAGTTTTTTCAGCGAACACAAAAGGCCGTACAACTCGATTGTGCATCAAATCACACCACACATTAACTTTAGGAGCGTCACGAACCTACTCGTTGATTGCATTCGGTTGTTGTAATTCCCAAATCCTGCAGTTGTGACTATTAACACAACCATTAATGTGAAAAGTTGCTTCATCACTGTAAAGCACCCAATTAGAAAAAGTGCCTTCAGTGTCCATTTCATTTAGCATAAAGGCAGCGAATGCGAAACGTTTGGGCTAATCTGCTGGTTGAGTTTCATGTCTCATTTGAATTTTGTAGACATGTAATCTCAAACGTTTGCGAAGAACATTTTACACTGTAGTCTTCGGAATGCCAAGCTACAAACTGCTGCGGGAAATAGACTTTTTAGGGCGGCGTACACACGATAAACTAAGCTGTTCAACCTTATCATCAGAAGTTCGTGGCCGTCCTGGTGACGTTTTCTTGTCAACATTACCTGTTTCACAGAAATTTTTTACCCAACGAGAAATATCCGCACTATCTGGTACATGTTGTCCCGGATACTCCCGCCTGAATTTTCATTGCACGGTCACTGGAGACTTGAACTCTGCAAACCACAGCACGCACTGTGCTTTCTGCTGCACGGTCGCCATGTCACTGGTACGTTGGGACAGATGCCGGGTGATGCGTTTGGGTGTTCGTTACTCCCAAGGTCACTGTGGGACTGTCGTATACACCACTTAAAAAAAAACTTTCATCCTTCCCTGACAGTTTAGTGGTAGAATTGTTTGAATATGGTAACCAGTCTCAAAACTATAGTACTTTGAAATTGTATCATTCTTTTTCGATGACCCTGTATTACAAGTGATGTTGGGTTATGGTGCTAGGTAGCGCTATACAGTAGGATGTATATATAGTAAGTAATATTTGACTGATAGGTCTAGATGCAGTTACATAAAAGACTGAAGACGAAGCTATAGATAAGTATTGTGGCTATGTGTTCTGATAACTGCATGGAAGGTATGCTAGTTCGACATGATTTTGTGCAGAAACTCAACTCTAGATGTGTTCTTTAATGCTTCATATTTTTTTTATTGTTTGCCATGTCCAAAAATTAAATGAGAGTTAAAGGTGAATATGTAGGTAGTAAAAATAATTATGAATAACAATGATATTTATAAAGTAGACGGTAAGTTAAAAACAAAAGTGTTGAACTCGTGATTAAGAAAATACTCGTAGAAGGAAAATGTCTTATGCTGTATGAAATATAACAGTTTGGTATCAGTGGCCTAAGTGTGCGACAATCGTTTTAACACAGATAAGACTTTTGTTGAATTTGAAGACAAGTTAGCTTAAAAGACAAGTTTGGATTCCTAGTGTTGGCAAAAGACTGAGCCCAAGATATGGGACGGGGCAGAAAGCTTTGATCAGTTCATTATATGTGCCCGACTATGAGTCATGTTAAGCTTTGTTTTTTACACTATATTAAACATAATCTTTACCAAGCGGGATATTGTTCGAAACTCCGTGGGTGCATCAGAAAAAAATTTACTCTACTTGTTCAGAAATTAAAAAGATATTCAACAGTGTATGTGTTTTTCAAATCCAAACAGTCGTTTATAAAATATAAACTTGTAAAGTCACTAAGTTATAAGTTTTAATATTCTCCACTACAGATATTTAATTAGATGGCCAGAGCTCTGTTAGTGTCTCATCATTTTCACCCCCTCACGCACCCCCCCCCTCTCTTCTTAAGCCCACCTGACACCTTACTGGCCAGAGGTGTACAGTGACCAGTCTCTGTGTCTCTAGCACACACACTTCCAGCAGCCTCCAGGTGAATGAAGTAAATGTATTTTAATTTGCTCAGTCAGAATTAATTTTAAAGAAAATTGTGATTTTATTAAAAATAATCAAATATACATATTAGTCTCTTTTAAAAATATAATTTTTTCACAATTGTTTACCTTGACAAATTAAATTACAATAAAAATCATATTTTGGAAGTACTTTTGTATTTCCTGGTGGTTAGAAATACGATGGACTCTGATTATTGTGTGCAAGGTAAAATCGAATCATAGTTATATTTAAAAAAAAAAAAAAAAAAAAAAAAAAAAAAAAAAAAAAAAAAAAAAAAAAAAAAAAAAAAAAAAAAAAAAAAAAAAAAAACCTGAAGACTCTTCTTATGTTTTTTGTTTTACTTTGATTAGTTTCATGAAAGTTATGTTTTTGTCTGACTACAATATGTTGGGTAGAAATGAGTGGTAGTGTATAGTTAAGACGAGCAAAGTACAAATATCTGTTCTGTATATTAGTTACACACTGTTGATTAATTTAAGTAGGTTTATATAATGTTTTACGTATGAAAGCGTTTAAAATTATTAGGGTGAGAGAGAGATTTTAGTTAGCGACCAACATCGAAGTCTTTAGTGCTGGAAGAATGGTTAGGTTTTAGTCTGACTGTGATATTGGAATTTTAATGGAAATAAAGACGTATTAGAATTGTAATCCATATGGAAGAAACTCGTAAAGATATGAAATAATGAAATTGGTTTCAAATTTAGATACTATGTACAAAAGTGAATGAAGAAAATACTTGCTGCTTTACACATAAACATATATACTCTCACTTAATAGTATAATGTATTTTACATACATGTTGCACATTGTATATATGATGTTCGTTGATAGTGAAAAATGATCTTCTATACTGGATGAGATATTCCATCTTGAATGATAATAACTGTTAACTTATGGAACCTTACCTTACGAAGAATGTTACAAGCTACTGGCTGTACCGTAACCTTCTACAGATATGTCCTTTGGTAAGAGGAGAGATGTATTTTCAGAAAGTAAAACGTAGACATATATAAGGTGAGAAAAATTTAGTATCTCGGTTTGCATGATGAGACAAAATACAGAGTCAAGACGCGAACTACAAAGGGATGCTTTCATTTATCTATTAAACAATTTTTTTTGTGCTAGCAAAGAAATGTGAAATGTATATATGAATACACTTAAAAATAAAACATGCAATTAGGTGACAAACATGTATGCAGGATTGGTTGTAAGATAAAAGGATAAAACTTATATTTATAACTGAAGTAAGTATACGGTCGCAATAGTCGGGAGAGGAGGTAGTTAAATAGAGGTAACATCACCTCCAGTGATGATGTAAAGTATTCATGTGTGTTCTTACTGCAAGTATGTATTTATGTAAAAATTAGTATGTGTGCATGAAGTCAGATGACTATAAAGTAATACAGTGAACCCTCGATAGCTCGGACCTCGATGTCCCGGACTTCGGATAACTCAGACAGAATTTCATATAAAAGAAATTAATTTTAATTTAATTATTTTTTGGTCAATATCATAAGAAAATTGTGTCTGCCTAATTTAAATCCATCACGTTTTATTTAAAAACTACGTAGCCTTTAATATTCCCCCTTTAAAATATCTGGCAAGTTCCGTGTGGTTAAATGTTGCTAGCGAGGTGAGCGTGTAGAGATGCAACTCAGCAGGCCAACCTCCCTTCTTTATCTTTCCTCCCTCTTCGCCGCGCGAGCCAGATACGCTCATGCATCATAAATAAATACTACTGTATGATGCTGGTGAGTTAGACGGTAAATACAGGTCACAATGGCACCTAAAGGGAAATTAATTTTGTTCCGGTGTGTGCGACAAATTCAAGATTGAAAAACAATTTGTTCCGGACATAAATAAAAAAAATTAAAAGCCATTGGTTACCATTGCAATGTAGGCAAGGTGGTGAGAGTGTTTTACGGCCCTTTAACGACGTCTTACAAGCCGATGAGGGTGAAGTGAGGTGAAAAAACAATACAACATCCATGCTCGAGCAAGGATTCGAACCCAGGGCCTCTCGCAATGTAAACTGGCGCCTAATCCACTACGCTACGAGGCCGGCGCGATATCGAAAAAAAACAGGGCTTAACAAATTATTAAAAAAAAGAAGGGGGAGCTGAAAGGGGCATTTGCCCCGGGCCGCACATTCTAGAGGGCCTTGCTTTTGAAAAAGTTAAATTATTAAAATGAATGTGCTTCTATTGAGTTCCTGTTAATGTTGATGGTATCTGTGAAATTTATTTTAAGTTTAAAGTGTGAGTAAAGACGTCACTGATCTATGACGATGCAGCAAGTATGAAGGGAAGCCTACAAGCGCATATTATCACTTCAACTACAGCCGTAGACTTCAACTAAACAAAAAAAAAAAAGGAGGAAATGTAGATTGAGATTTTTGTTGCTCCTGGCCTCGTATTCTAGCAAAGAAGCCCTGAAAAAAAAAAAAACAATTTCTCGTAGGAAACAAGCAGCTGTCTGCAGACACTGTGACATGTTGATGTTGAGCAATTTTTAACGTAAACATCTCGTGAGTTGCGTGTGGTCATGTGCGGTGTTTGTATTACTGTTCAGACTGTACCGGTTGACCTTGACTACTTCTGCTCGCGCTCTACCACCCTAGCTTATCTCTCTCTCTCACACACACACGCACGCACATACTGTCGCCAGCCAAACGAGAGAAGGGGGTGAGAACTTTTATGTGGTAGAAGGGTGCCTTGGTGCCAGCTTCTAGCACAGATAAAAAAAGGTCAGCCAGAAGTAGCATAAAAAATAAATAAAAAAGAATCTGCCGGCCCAGGTTGTTTGACATTCTTTCTTTAACAGTTCTCTACGTTACAGTGATAATTTCCCCAGTACGTACAAAGCGGTATATATTGCCGCCTCTTTTGCTTGTAGAAATGATAGCGTACTGATTTCCTCACGTTTCTTGTGATTAATAACTGCTTACGTCTCCTCCCCGGACGGCCCTTGATAACAGGGACAAATCGTAACTCGGACAGCTTCTTCCCCCTTTTAGTCAGAGTTATCGAGGGTTCACTGTATTCGTAGTATGTACCAGTGAGAAAACTAGGATATCTGGATTGGACAAAACATCAACTTTAAACGGCATACAGGTTAGTATTTGATAAGGTCTCTTCTCTGTAGCTATAAGTTGTCATTTAAGGAAATTGCAACCGTTACGTAGTTATGGTTTAACCTCGTGAAAATGACATCAACACCTTTTAGACACCAGTGCAACTAGTGCTACAAGACATTTGCATGTGTATATGCTGTATGGAAACAAGGAATAAGTAAAAGTAATACGAACCAGTCAGTGTCGTACAGCATATTGATGTTGTAAGATCTGTAGCCAGTATGCACGTATAGCATATAAATAAATGTCATGATATTCTCCCTGGAAAACAACAAGATTAGATAGTGAAATGAACTTAAGAGAAAATTGAACCTACTACGAATAATATGTTAACAGTGAAGCCATCATTAACTTCTGATTCGTATGTGAACAGTCCGAAATATTTGTCAATGTCTTCAGGACACCCATGTTGATTCTGTGACATAAATTACAGTACATATTGACATGGTAGGGTTGGTGGTATGAGATGAAAAACATGTATGAATGACTGTTTGGTTTATTTTACACTAAGGGCGCATGTTCAGTTGTATTAATACGTCTATCAGCATATTAAGAATATGACGAGATGATTAAAAGTTGGGGAGCTAAAGCATCTATGGTTGTACATGTTACAGGTGTTTATAATAAAAATGTAATTGTACTGAAGTGGTTGGCTTTCTGAGGAAGTCTGAAGACATATATTTAAATGAACTTAGCATGGACTTAGGTACATTTCATCATAGTATGAAAGAAAATTTGGTTCGATAACCTTGACAAGAGTTGGAAAATCACTGTATTAAGAAATATAATATATGGTTGGAGTGCTTATTACAATAAACCGGTACCGTATTAAGATACACACATTGTAGGAAAGCGAACAGGGTGAAGCACGTAGCACTGTGTGACATATAATAAATTGTATGAATAAGAGATGTTTGTGTAAGGTTATATGCTACGTAACTTACCTATGACCACAACTCACATGGAAATAAAAACAGAACAGGATATGTTTGATATTTCCTGTAACTAGTGGGACTGGTAGCAGTGAAGTAGAATTTTATCTACATCAGTGAAGAGGTTATGATGAGATGTAAGCTCGTGTTGAACAACTTCGACTAGCACTGTGGTAGCTTCACCTCTGTTAGTGACATCTTCGCCGGTGATAACTACCACTACCGACATGACAATGACTATGACAGCGCATGGGATTTTTTGTCAAAACTGGTAATATATGTGACTGGGTCAACGAAACATGGAAGATGCTTCTGTTACAAGGCCTTAGTTGGCATTGTGATGACATGAAGTTGATGAGAACACTAAACTAGTGTGTTTTGTTGCTTAATCAAGCAATATAATGTTACTTTAAACTTTTCAAAGTGAAGACTGAATATTTTTTCAAGGGATGCGATGTTTGATTTACAAGTAGTTGATTATAGATTGTATGTAAATAAAATGTAATGACTGGGGAAACAAGAGTTTTTATTTAACTTGGGTGTTTGACAAGAATAAATATTACAATTTAAATATTTTTTGGTCTATAAAGGTAAAGATAGAATAATAAATACTAATATATGAAACTGAAATAGCTGTTCTTGTATGGAAGCAGGCCAGTGATATGAGATTTTACGATGCTATTTGCATGGCTGCGAGATGTCATGTGTATGTAACTGTTCGCAAAACAGGTAGAAAGTAATATTTGTGTATATGAACTGTAGAAGAGTGTAATGATTGGTTTGGACAGGCTCTGACAGGACGTCGGAGAGTGATGGTAGAGTTTTAGGAGGGGAGGGGCATTTGTTGAGTTGTAGTGTTGGTCGGTGCGGGGGTGTAGGGGTGGTGTGATTAGCTTAAGTAGTATGAATATGAATTTATATGTCAGTTTTTTTTTAGACGTAGTTGTGTATGCCCTGTTTGAAAGTAGTCGTGTGGGTGTTGACGTTTAAGTTCTCTAGGAAATAGTCAGTGTAGTTGTAATTAAAACTATTTATCAGAAAGGTTTTTAATAATTGATTGCATGATTTTATTGGGAATCAATTTGATATAGTTAAGAAAGACAGGGGAAATTCATCACGTGACTAACAGCCAATTAAAATCAAGGAAAGGGGAAGGGGGAAGGGGTATGATGACTTAATATAGACATGTAAAAAGTTGTGGGGGAGTCAGTGTGTCGATGGGGAGCTTGTCCGGGTAAGACGTGTCAGTAGTTGTTTGAATTAAATAATTTTTATATTAAAGTTTTTTGTTAAATAGCTTTTTATTAAAAAGTTATAACATAAAAACTATTTTATTAAAATTTTATTTAATAAATATGTGCCGTGTTGTAGTGGAATACGAAATATAAACATTTTTGAAAGCTTAGGAAATAACATCAAGGTGGCAGTCAGAAACAAGATGGTGTCCAGAAACAAGATGGAGGTAATATTTTTTCGGAATTTTTTGTAAGTTTTTGAAATTTTTAAAAATTTTTATTTATTTATTTATTTTTAGAATTTTGTAAGTTTTGAAATTTTTAAAATTTTTTTTTGATATTTTCAAAATTTTGAAAATCTTAGTAATTTGACACTGAAGGTCAAGGTCATTGTTAAAGGTCAAGGTCATCCAACATGGCGGCTGGGGCCGTGACGTCACAACATAGCGGACAAATCCACACTCGACCAAAGTCCACACTCCGGCTCCTTGCACCAAAGGGAACTATTATATACTACTCGTATCTTTTCGTATCAACATTTGTGCTCAAAATGTATTGCTCATAATTTATTTTGGCATCTGTCAGTGCATTAAAAACAATCAACACACCCATTTCCATTTTTGTAAGGCATCAGGCCGATAGTATGCCCCATACAAACACATTACAAAAAGGCTTGTCTGTGATTCAGGATAAAGCGAGTACTCAGAAAACCCTTATATATTTCTATTTTCCGCCAGTTTATATATTTTCACTTAAGGTAAACTTAAATATTGCTACGTACTTTTATTTACGTAGGCTTGTACAATGTTCACATTTACATTATGCTCCGATAAATGTTATCTATAATATCTACTCGTTAAATGCACAGGTGCTGAATATATGCTATCCTCAATAGTAATCTTAGTTATGAATACCTGTGAATTAACATCTTATAACAGTGGTTTCACTGCATTGACTAATTGATACGACACGTACTAACTTATTGCCTGTACAAATCTCATAAATGTTTGTAATTCAAAACCGCTGCTTAAACACACACAATTCAAGAATTCAAGTTCCATTTAGCGTACTACAATGAATGGCGTTGACGCTCTAAACAGAAACAATAAGTTACGTATTTTCTTAATGTGTGAAACAGAAGAAAAATGTTGTGTTTAGTTCCTGATACAAAAGCTGGTGATCCTAAAAACCGAAAAATAATTTAAATATTACTAATGACTTCACATAATTTGGCAAAGATATTAATAAACTGCTACTTCTAATACTTTAAAATTTTTTTTATCAGAAACACATATTTGTTACACAACGGACACACGCAACTTTTTTCCAAGCTTTTGAGAGTGAATTGGCAAAAACCTAATTCTGATGCCTTTTGTCAGAGGAATTTTGAACTATGTCTATGGCCAGAGCGCTAGCGGCTTGTGCAAACGACAGTGTCGGCCCAGTTATGTCACTTTCTGCTGGCGCCAATTAAGTCAGATTATAGAGCCAGTAGGTATGTCAGTAAAATCATAAATAAATATTTTTTTAGTATATTAAATACAGAGAGGTAGATTGCATTTGATCTTCTTTCACCAATGCTGTATTCAAATAAGAAAATACACGGAACTACATGCAATGATTCACCACCAACCATACAAACAATAATGTAACTATTGATAATTTTGACTTATATGCAATAATGGCTAGTGATTTTTTTCAAAGGATAAATATTTAGTGCTCACTTTATTCCAAATTACTTGGTATAGGCAGATTCGGATATTATATATCTGTATCGGAGCAACTCTACTAATATTCAGAAACCACAATTATTGCATCAATATCTTTGTCACAACACTCAATGGAGTGAGCCAACTGAATGGTTTGTAGATACCAGCAATTTTGATAGAATAGTCTGTTTGTAAGGCAACTTTTTTGGGAATTAATCTGATATGAAAAGTATCTGTGCTAGGATTCCAGCTGATTCCCAAGATTTTTTGTACATATCTGAATCAGATGGCAAAGAAATGGGAAACTGCACATCATCAGAAGGTAGCCATGCAAGGAAATGTGAGTGGTTACTTAAAATATCAAAGACGGAAGTCACCCACCTGGAGTTCATTTCGTTCTTTCTAACTGGCTAATGCATGTTCCACAGTTACTGCCCCTGTTACCGCATTGTCTATGTAAACATCAGACCGCAACATAGCACTGGTTGTTGAGAATCTTAAGTTTTTTCTCATCTGTTAACTGAGGAATGGTACGGAGTGCCAACTAAGAAGTAGAGGAAACACCACACATCGCTGTATTCAACTGAAACTCACTTATGTGATAAGTTGGAGAAAACTGTCCTAAGATGTTCGAAAGTCTGTGTTCATGTATCATCCATATCTCCCTGTACATGTGTTGGATATCACCCATCAGTTTTTAGCTTTAGTCTTGTGAGAAACTAGTCATTTAAACTTTTGTTAAGGCTGGTCTTGGCGGAAGCATTGAATACAACATGCAGTTTAGTGGTTGTTCTTTGTGGTTTCAAAACATGGTGATGTAGAATATAATATCTACTCTGTTGCAGGTGTGGTTGCTCAGCAGGAGACATATGACCCAATAACAGTGTTATCCTTTATAAATTCACAGTACTGAATGTAAAGATCATGGTTTTGCTGATAATGATGTTCTAGAGTCTGTAAACAATTCAAAGCACGTGGAAAAGACTTGCCTAACGCAGGTACAGAATTACAGAAAGGTTACAATGTAATATCCATTTCTATCTCTAGCACATGTTTTTTGATAAAACTGTTAATAAACTGCTTCATCAGTGGATTTATACATTTTTGGTGGTATATCCTAACTCTCAAAACAAACATTATTACAGAATCAGTAATGGAGATGCACACAATATAGACATGTCTCTTTTGAAACAGTCTGAACCTTTCCCATTAGCACACAACTCAGAACAGTCACAAAAGCTAAAGGAGTGATGTGAAGTAGTCAGCAATTCTTTTACAAAGCAACAGGAAGGAAAAACATTTTCTTCATTGGCGATAAAAAAGTTGAACACAAATATTGGACGGTCACCCTTATTTTTGGTATGTAAGCAGATGGTTGTGACACTGTTTTTTCATAGGTTATAGATTTATGTAATAATAAATGTTGTTAAAATAAATCATTGACAGAGTTAACTCATTATTATAAACTTGAAATTAAAGGATGTATATTTCTCACACAAGTTGAGCTACAGTATAAATGGTAATAAGTAATTGTTTGCCATTCTCCATGAAAATTAATCTCCTAAAATATTTGAACAAGTTTCTGAACACTCTGTATAGGTAGCCAAGGCTGAAATTTAAGCTTTGAGGCTTCTCACAAAAAAAAAATCCAATGTATAATAAGTCAGAGTAGGTCAATCCCAAAATATATACACAACTCATTATACCTATTCGTGCCGTATGATGTCGTTGGTCGTCTGGTTTTCTCGGGGATCTCCCATTTCCCCCGCCCCTTCCTTCTGGCATCGCTCCAGCACACCTCATATCATCCTTCACCAGTGCTGAAGACCTCGATGTTAAGTGCTGACCAAAATTCTCTCGCTCATGCACTTATATCTATTTTTGTGGCCCAACGGGAGCCTTTTAGAGTTCAAAATACCTCGTAACAACATAAAATCACTTTATCAATGTCACCAAAATGAAAAACTACCTAACAGCCACTTAAGTTACATGTAGGTTATAAGTTATGTACTTTAAGTGCTGTCTGAATATCGGCATGCTAACTAAAAATCATATTTGATTAACTGCTATTGTTTAGGTAAGGTGAACTAACTTAACAAATACTGTCATTTCCTGACTATCCATGCTAATTGGGAAAATTCCTATTTTAAATCATATATTTTTAAAATGTGTGTTTAATTTAATGAACAACGGCACATTTCTTTCTTTGCGTTTGTCGCCATGTTGATGTCCCTGTGACATCACAATACTGTACATTTTAACGTAACAAAAACTACAGCAACATACGTTCAAGTCGTGAAATTGTGTTAAATAAAGTAGTTTATGTGGTAAAATCGAGTGTGGCTTGAAATCCTAAGAGTATAAATGTGGATAGTAGTTTGTTTGTGCAGCAATAAAATGTGATTTACTCTAAATAAAATCTTAACTTTAGCACCATCTGATGAATCGAGGCGTACAGCATGGTTTAAGCTTCAAAAAGTGATCTAATAGTCTGCTATTAATGACAAAAATATGTTTTACATATGGAATGCTGTATATTGTGTATAACATGACATGGTTATCATAAAATAAATAAGTTATTTTAAGTTAAAAATTGCTGTCAATTGCTTGTAGTTTGTGACAAAATCCCTGCAGCTGTAGTGTTTTGATTGTTCAACTGGCTGCGGCAATGTTATTAGCCAATAGGCGAGTTTAAGGCACCCACGATTGGCCGATAATTCGAGGGGTGGGCGGGGTGTTGCGAAACTTGTGCCAAGATGACAGCTGTCTCAATGCTGTTCACGTGATACGTAAAAATTACTGAGAGAAATAAGTTACTTGTAATAAAATAATTGATCTGCCATATTATTTTACTGACTCATGCAACCAGAATGTTCAATCATAGTCTTTGCCAGATTTGGTTAAACGCATTCCAAGTTATTAGCTCAATATGTGCACTTTTTGTACGCATGTTAACTTTGTTCGGCTGACCTTTCAAACCTAAACTTAGGATTATATACCAGATCTGGAACGTTAAAATAAATTATCATAGTAAGTTGTTATCTCTCTGGATTTTAAATTTACATTAACTCAAACCTATAACTAAAATGTTGCAATGTGTGAGAGCTACTGATACAGTGCTGTCATTATTCCTACACAAAGCTTTTACACAAGTGAAATAAATCTTTGTTGTTGACTACCAAATCTACAACAACACATGCCCAAACAATGGGCAAATTCCCAGAATCAACTTTTATGTAACTAGGTTCGCTAGATTTTATCATTTTTCAAGTCTGTCCAATACACACAATAGTGCCTGGCATGCTGTGGCTAACCAAAACAAGTAAGACTACATCATAAATGTGTTAGCCAATGAGAACACGTTTTGAATGTTTGTGGCGGTATTTGTAAATATGGCATTTTTAAAGCTTAATAATTCTAAAATTACAATGTTCACGGAGCTATGGCTTTGCTTGGCTGCATTTAGTGTTGAAATAATTCGTAAGAATCTGGTAATTATTAAAAACTTTTTCAAGGAATTTTCCCTGTTGTGAAGGAGGAGGGGAAACGAAAATTGTGGCAATCATCCCAATTTCCTGATTAACACTTCTTCTAGTTCATTTCGCCTCAGATGTAATACTGTATTACAAAATTGATAAAATCATTGTTGGTTAAGTCAAATGACTATTTAAATTTAGTTCCTCTTATAAATGGACTTGATAATATCTAGGTATTTTTCAGTGTGTTTAATTTCTCTATTTTTAGTACTCTTTTGTTATTTTTTCTAAAAATGTCTTCAGACCTACTAAAATTATGTACACAATTGTACAATCACATCCTAAGTATTAAGAAATTATTCAAGTTCATTGCAAAATAAAAGTTACACATATAAAAAAACTGTTTTATTCAATAAAATTATAACTGAAAAATTTCATCATTTTACTTATGTTGAGCTTTACTGGTTAAAAATTATTTCACAAAAACAAGAAAAAATACCCTAAATAAATGCAGAGTTGGTATTGTTCATACACATACCTAAGAATGCAAACACTGCATTATATTTACTCTTGCACAATTGAAATTATTAATTTGGCTGTCCCAAAACTTGATCTCAGAAAAGTAATTGATAAGTTGATAGGTTTATTTTGCCATGTCTCTTAGTGTGTTGTAAACAAAACGTAATAAAAATTACCTAAGTACAGTAATATTGCATTTTTACATCATAATGTAATACACTTTCGTTGCAACACTGCAAAATACAAAAACTTGCTCGTAAAAATATCTGCAAAAGACACAAAATATGTAAAATTATACAATTGATGAGAACATTCTCTACGTATCGTTGTACATTTTTACACTAGGGAAATCAAGTGAGCTCCTATATATTTGAATAGTATGTCATGAATGAACAGAAGAGACAGACAATAAAGAAATTAAGAAAAATTTCAAATTTAGTGATCTACTACAAGTTCTTAAAGCACATATGAATGAACATTACAAAATTACTCACTGTGACCTTCAACTGAAGAAGAGAGAGATGACTTGTCTAATAATACTATTAAGACAAAACACTCTCATAATGAAATGTTCTAAGTTGAATCCATGATGCTGTAATATGAATGACAAAGTCAAGATCTTCTTCCAGCTCAGGGGAGTTATCTGAGGCAGCCAGCACAAGTTCTCCTCACTACATTGTGAGGACAAGTCTCTTACGAAGTTCCAAGTCACTGGGTATATAAACAGTTGTGCAGGAAAGTTGCTATCATACAAGGATGAAGTGTTGTCGCACATCATTGGCTGGAGCAGTTATCTGGTGACTTCTTGGTCGGAAGGGGCTTTTTTTAGACTACAGTGGGGAAACAATTGGCAGTCAATAGAAAGACATTTCCTTTGATAAACAATTATATTCAGCAGAATGCAGTGGGACGGACATAAGTGGTGAGACATACATCTGGGAAAAACACTGTGGTATCAGACTGTCACAGGTACCGACAGAGTTTAGGTTAGTGAGGAAAAGAAATGAAGCCAG
Organism: Medauroidea extradentata; assembly: GCA_003012365.1. Lineage (NCBI taxonomy): Eukaryota > Metazoa > Arthropoda > Insecta > Phasmatodea > Phasmatidae > Medauroidea > Medauroidea extradentata. The sequence goes on along the minus strand of PNEQ01067560.1, from coordinate 131,703 downwards.
TGGCACTTGATATTGGTGTCTGCCTGAGGAAGTGTGGGCTGATAATATAGGCTCGGTGTACACTCTGCTGTACAAAGAAAAATGAAGGCGGGATCTGGCTGGGTTATTAGAGGTTTGTAAGAAAATAGATAATTTTTCTAGAAGACATTTTGTATCTCTTCTGTAGGTCTATTCCATTCATGACTGCATCGCAGCATTGTCTCTGATGCATCAAAAATAATTCTTACCATCCATTTATTGGATTTGATAGTGGTTATGTTGTATTGTATAATTTGTTCTGATGGATAAAGCTTATTCATTGTGTGGTTATACATTATGAAAACCTCGATTCATTCGGTTTGAAAGTACTTTTTTTTTTTTTAGGAAATATTAATTTTCCCCTTTTCAGAAAAACTCAGAAGACTTGTCATACTAATTTATCCTTGGTGGTGAATTTCAGAGAATGTATTACACTGTTTCTGGTTTTAGGAATTGCAATGCATTTTGGACTCTGCAGTGTACAAGCAGATTTTGTATGCTACCTTGAACATGGCTCGCTGACACACTGTCAGTCTTTACATATGAAGAACATTTTAGTAGTGACCCCTTTATTCAAAGAAGTTGTGGCCTTAGAGGCTTTGGGGCGGGTAGACGGGGAGGAAGGGCTCCGGTGGTGCGCGATCAATGATGATCGGCTTTGTTTGGGGGTGCGCTCTGAATTCAGCGGAGGGGATCACGAGGTAGCCGAAGAGCAGAGACAAGGCATTCAGGCAGTGGGAGCGAGGTCGGAAGGTTATGGAGATAGAGAGTTGTTTGGACGAGGCAAGGTGGTTCGGTTCGGCGTAGTGTGTGTCCTGACGAAATTACGACCGCTTGATTACCGGGGCTCCAGCATGGCCTTTTGCTGAGGTTTGTTTGAACGACTCAGATGGTGGACCCTGGTTTAGCTGCAGTTCGTGCACCGAAGCTTTATTCCATTCAGTGTTGTGTTTATTGAGGAGGAGGTGGTATCTGGTATGTACTGTACTTATATATTATTCAGCCCCAGTGGTGTTGGAAGGCAGCAGTCAAACGGGACATGCCCATGATTCGTCAAAGGTTCCTCTAACATTAACCTACATTGGTTGGCGGGTGGGCCTAATTGACCACAGAGAGAGAGCTGCTTCCTGCTCCTCACGTTTCTAGTTAATTTGGCTACTTTAAGTGGAAAAACAGTATGTCTGCAATTGTTACCGTGGTGTCACTAGTCGTGACTAAAGCATTGCGCGGGGAGACATTGAAGAGTTCTCCTCTTAAGAGCTTGACAGAAAGTAATATGTGACCCGTTTCATGATGTTTTGATGTATAATAACTGGATTCATGATTGCCATCGAGACACTAATGTTTTAGGACAAAATCGAACTTATGAAAACTATCACACTTTGGTTCGCGTAGTGGTGAAAAGCAAGACCTACGTGGACATTTGGAACTGATTGATTTGAACCGATAAACAGGGAAATTGGTGATTAAGATGGTCTAGGAATTTGTACCAAGCTATTGTAAAGTACTTAAGGGGTGTTCAACTTTCTCAGTATTACCCACGCGCATCGGGCCAATCGACGTCTTTGTATGTCTGTGTGTCTATGTAACGAGATATTTCCTTTAGGGTATCTTTTAATTATGTAATGTGAATGTTGGAAGGAGTTTGAGCGGGGATTTGTATGGTTTGTCATGCTGTTATTGTACTCTATTATGTGTGGCATTTAATTTGTGTGTGATCTTTGAAAGAACTGTGCAATGGGAGTGTATGACTGGATTTATTTGCTTGGACATACTCAATTGCGAAATAAATTACTGTCAAAAGGAAACTAAAAAATAAGAAAGGAAAACATAAATAAGCAGAGTATCCTTTTGTCTTCAGGATACAGACACAACTTGAAATTCCAAGACTGGAATCGGGTCAGATAAAACAAGAAACAAACATAAAATAAAAGAAATAACAGAAAAAGAAAGAAAACTTATGTAGACATGCGACACAACGATAAGACGAAACAAAAACGCAAACAGAAATACAGCAAATGACACAACGATGAGACAAAACAAAACACAAAGATATCGAACACAAACGGAAAAGACAACAAATGACACAAACGATGAGGCGAAACAAAACACAGTAGTTTTCCAAAAGTCAGTATTAACAACGTTTCGGGAACTGGAATCTTTTCCCGTCATCAGGTAGACACACAGGGTTCAGGAACACGAATGCGACTGATGAGGAGACTGGAAAAACCATGGGTTTATATAGGGTAAAGCCTCTTATCCTGCTCAGCCAATGGGACACGAGCTGTCTCCTGATTGGTCGCAGAGCATGTATTGACTCTGATTGGTTGTGGTGGGTTGTGCGTTTGTTTTGGTTTTGTGCTGTAAAGTTGTTTCGATTTTAATCAATGGGATCCAAATATTTTTTAATTCAATACTCTGTTGACTGGCAATATTGCTATTGTTAATAATAAAAGCTGATTCTTTTATTTTTCTTTTAATTTTGTCAGTTTCCTGTGTAAGTGGTTTACAGTTTTCCCAAAGGTTTTTGTGGCTATTTTCCCATGCATGTTTGGCCAGCCTAGATTTTTGGGTTTCTCCTTTTTTGCAATTGTTTTCATGTTCTTTGATATGGGTTGATAGAGCTCTGCCAGTTTCAACAATGTACATATGGCCACATTCGCAGGGTATCTGATATACACAGTTGTGTGTTTGTAGTTCGGCTGTGGCTGGTTTCACCCTGGTAACCATACTTTTAATTGTTGCTTTAGATCGGAATGCTGTTCGAAGTCCGTATTTGTTTCCCAGAAGTCTCATTTTTTCAGAAAGGCCTCGAACATACGGAATAACTAGGGTTCCTGATGGTTTTTCTGTTTCTGTGGGCTTAAGTGTTCTGTTTGTTTTCATATGCTGTTTGATGGTGTTTGTTGGATAACCATTGGCTGTGTGTTCTTTTCTTATTTGGTTGTGTTCTTCAGGTACGGATTTCTTGTTGGAACAAATATTCTCAGCTCGGTAGGCTAGTGTGCGAATTATGCCAGTTTTTGTGCTTTTAGTGTGGTTGGATAGAAAATGTAGGTATTGGCCTGTATGTGTACGTTTCCTGTTTACTTTGGTTTTGAGACTGCTGTTTTCCCTGCTAATTATTACTTAATATGGTAGAGAACAATACTGGACACGTCCTATACCTTAGCATTGGAGAAGTCTGAGACATTGACGCCAGCGCTACCCAGGCGGCAAAGGGTAGTAAATTTGGCGAGAAATTCAAATTAATGTGTGTTTAAATGGGAGACAGAAACTTTTTCCGAGGCCCGTGTCTTTGTTACAGATGAAGAAACAAGTTTGGTGATAATTTTAATATTTTAGCTAATATCAATAGATCATAAATATCAATGTCTCAGAAGTTAAAAGCTGACGTGTTATTTCTTGTGGAGGTAAGAAATAAGGACAAGTTGTGGGGTTATGTGAACATGGCTGCAGTACATATACCAAACAGAACAGCAGTGATTGCGTACATTTCATAACAAGCAAGACTTTTGGTTGTCCCATAAAACTAGTAACATTATTTTTATTACGTAATCTATTTAAAGTAATTAATGTAATACACTATAATTTTATGCATTTGGTATGCTGCAAATTTGATGAATAAAAACCAGATTTTCCTAGCTATTCGGTGACTGTATTTTGTGAAATAATTAGTAAAATATATAAGTTAGTATTTACAGTGGTACAATTAGGACACTTAAGATTTTTAAGCATGAGTAGCAATATTTTCCAATGTGCATTTTAAAGAATTGAACATGCTGTAAACAGAGATAAAGCAAAGGAGATAGGCTTACGGTAAGTATTAAATTCCTATCCTATAATAATATCCTACAAATCTTTCGTTACTAAATACATGTACCTTAACCCTACTTAACAATATGTAGCACTCACAGCTGGGCTACTGCTCCGTGGCAAGTTCAGTTCTACCTTCTGAACTATATTTCAAACCTTTTCAAGACCCCCTCCCCCCAATCACCGAATATTTTTCCTTTCTCAAGAATCTACCTAGCATATGCCTACCCTGATCCATTCTCCTTAATATCCTATGTATCTTCTCATTATTATTTCCTCTCCCCAATACCATACCTTACATAACAAAGAAATGCACACCATACTCTCTCTCCATTCACAGTTCTGTACATCCAGACCTGTCTTTCAACTCTCTTCTCTTGTACAATGTACTCTATCCCTTTGCCTTCATCATACTACCGGCCTATTCACTCATCTCACTGCCCCTCTTTGCACCTTCTCCTGCTCCTGCACATAAACCTCCCCATAAATCCCATTCTGCCACTGCACACAATAACACTGTTCAAATTATTTATAAAATATGCCTTTTCCTTCACATTACAGCTAACACTCTACCGTACCCTTCCCAGCATTCCCAATACTCTTCCCTTCGTAACCACTCTTGCTAACTGATTTCTCAACCAAGTAACCCTATAGCACCACTCCTAGGTATTTGATTGTCACATTCTGAATTTCTTATTAATCCCACCTATAAATACTCCTGCTCATCACACTCTTCCTTGTAAATTTCTCTATCTTAGTTTTGCGCACATAAATTTCCATTTCGTTGACTTCACACCTCACACTACCTGACCACAAGTTTTTCTCGTTGCCAGACAATGTGCAAAACGCAATCCTCTGCTAGGTAACTTACATTGCTCCCGCTCCACAATACATTATTTTTGTTTGTGTAGTATGCATAACAATTAAAACTACTCTACTGCTGTTAAAAACTAACCAAAAATATTTCGCTGCAGTGACCTCACATTAATTGGAATAAAATATCTTGAAATAGTACCAGATGATACTTCAAGGAAACTACTCCCAAAATGTATTTTTAATTTTATACAAGTTCATTATAATCATGAGAGACTATCACATGCATAAAATAACAAGAATAGATATTTTATACAAATTACAAGATGTCCACGTGTGTCATGGTATTAAGGCCGCTTTTTACGCAGGCCCATAGCAAGGTTTTGGGGAGCGGGGTGAGGTGGATTATTGTTTGGGGTGAGGGCCCTCCAAACAGGTGCCCTGGGATATTCTGCCCCTATTTTTTTAAGACTCATGTACACACTTTTTTAGAATTTTTGGTACTTGCTGTTTGTAACAATTATTTACAACCAAATGTGTTTTCTAACAAACCTTTTATATAATTTGTGTTAAACTAAACAATCAGTGAATGAAATTATAATTGACAATACTATGATGGCAAAACTTACAGTTTGGCACCTAGTTTGAGCTAATGCAATGAAACATTATACACATCGAAAAATTGTAATAGAATTAAGATTCCCACAACTATCAATACTAGGCCTATATGTACACTAGTCAGATGTGCAAAACAAGTATTGTACAAGTGCGCTTAAAATACACTCGTAATCAAGATTACTTGCCGGTGACAATTTTTATAGTACATATAACTGTACACACACTACTAAACTTGCAGTATTTTAAAAAAATAAAATTTTTTTTCAGCCAACATTTTTATTACTTACCAAATGCTTACATTCCATGTTGGAAATATATTTTACACAAACAAACCCCTCCTGTAGAAATATCACAATATTATACGAACGTTACGGAAGGAAGGGGGTGGGAGGAAGAGGAAAAATAGTACAAACACATTTTTTAAAATAAATATGTTTTCAGTAAACACTTTGCTTCATCAAAAGCATGAAACTAGATAAATAAAAATGCACTGAATTTATACATTACATTTACTTGAATGGTACAGTATTCCTGCATATGCAAGAAGGTTTCGTGGCACAATACAATTCTCATACTACCTACATATACAAATATATTTCCTCTTTAATGTGATAAGGTCCAAGTTGGTGTTTTGCTAAACTCATTTTTGGACGATCATTTCCTGCTTTAAGCTTGGAAAACAAATATGTTATAGAGGTCCAAGTTATTCAGTGTCATGCACGAGGCAAATTGTCACATAAAATAATTACTGTTGAGTCACATTGTTTCACAAGAAAGTTTTCCCAGGAGAGGAACAGAGGTTGTCAAGTGAAAATCCTACAGCTATTGAACAGTTTAACTAATGTTACATTAAAGTTCACAAGAAAGACCAAAAAGCTTGCTACTTCATTGTGTGTACAAACTTATGAGGTCATATTTTTAAAATATATTTTTAGAAGTGATTCTTTAAATGATCCCGTTCCCTCCCAAAATGAATTTCTGGATCTGGATCAGCCTTGTTCCTAATTCACTACAAAGCTTTAGGCTCTATCATTTCAATGAAATGTTATAACTAATTTTCACCTTCCATTACATTTTGCAAACCAACTTACCTAATAACATAACACTTCACTATCTACTGAAGCATGATATACTTGCCAAATAATGCCAATTTCTACTAACTGTGTTAGCAAATGCACTGAAATATTCCCAAGAAAGTGGCCATTAGCGGATTTAAGCAATTATCTTAGGGAGGGGGGGAGGGGAAGTGTCAGAAAGGTAGAACCAACTCAGGGTCTTAAGAAACAGGGGGTCCAGGGTTTCTCCCCGGGAAAAATTTGGATCTGTAAGTGCAAAATGGTGCTATTTCAGGACTATCCAGGCCATAAATTTGAACACAGTGTACTGCTTTAAAAAAATTTAAATATATTTTTTACAATAAGTTATGCTTTCGTAGGGAAAACCTTCGTGCTGATATAAAAAAATGTGCCATAGTATGGTCGCTACCCCAATTAATAGATTATTATAAATTACAGATATAATAATAAACATGTCATGCGACCATTTATTCTTATCGGCATCATGTCTGGATGTCAGTGAGACTGGTTTTTAAAAAGCAATTATCTACGTACAGAATTTTATTTAGGGAAAACAAAAATGTACATACTTTGTCTCTGTGGAAACAGCAGAGCAATTGGCAAGCATCTGGGTCATTTCACCCGACCCTCCCCGCTCATTGAACTCCTCCTCACTTAACCGCCAGATGAGAGAGGAAGAAAGCCAGCCTGTAATATTTAAGATACAAATGTGAAATTGTTACCGTAATTAGAAGATAATGAATTTTAGGAATTAAGGGAAACATGTTGGATAATTGTTGAAGTGTAATGGAAAGAAATTTAGTAAATATAGTATTAAATACAGCAATTGCAGGAAGTTATTGTCTTTGCGGGGTGGGGCCATATTTCAGAAGCTATCTCCTGACTGGCCCAACTGAACGAAAGCTTGAAGGGCCATCGACGGGGACGTTGGTGCCAAACATGAGCAAAGCTAGGTTGTTATTGGATTTCGGTACAGAATACAAATGATTCCGAGCCCTGGAAGACGACGAGACTCAGAAAATGGCTGGCCAGGGTGCCGCCGCAGGGTGTCAGTTCAGGCGTCGGGACACCTTTAAGCTGACAGAGAAATGTCTTCGAACTGCGGAGAATGGCTGCTGGGCGTCAGTTTATGCATCGGAATGCCTTTACAGAAACTGTGTTCAATCATGAGGTTGACAGGCAACTGTGACACCGCGGGACTTTTCAGTTTATGCGTCGGGATGCATACAAGTTGCGGTATTCGGACCGGTTATTTAGAAATTTTGCAGAGGGTCACAAGTCAGGGCAGCACACTGCTGACGAGGTCACGGTAATCTTCAATGTAATTTAACTGCGTATTTATGAGAATAGCAAGTGCGAAATCGAAAAAACCTTGTGTAACAATGGTTGTGCAGGAGAGGACAGCGAGAGCTTGCTATCCGGTTGGAACTGAACGTGCAGACTTCTTATTACTCCATGCACTCAACACTACTGAACTTTAGGACTTCCCAAATTAAGTACACTGTTAAGATTTTGTTTCTGCAAGTCTTTTTTGACTGTGTTAGCTCTTGAAAACATACTTTAATTTTAATGAATAATAAACTAAGTTGCACAAACGTTTTTAATTCTAGAAATTTATATTACACTTGCTGCCGAGACAAACACTGATTTGTCACTTAAGTAATGTATTGTAAGTGTGTAAGGATTTGGTATATGTGTCGAAGAGGTTTAATAATAAATAAATAAATAAATAATAATAGAGCAGCGACGCCTGGTGGGGATAGACTGGTATCAGCTCGTGGGGATAACTGATCAATTATCGCTTACACTGTTATCGACCGGGTTCTAAAATTATTAAATTAAAAATATTTACTAAATAATAGCACTTAGTAGTATAAAAAATAGATAAAAACCTATTCGCAGACCTACCGAATGTGTATACAAAATTTCATTGAAATCGGTTAAGCCGTTTCGGAGGAGTATGGAAACACTGAGACACGAGAATTTTATATATATAGGTATGCACTGCATTCAATGACGTAGTTCTTAAAAACCAAATTGGAAAATATAACCAAGCAGACCTAACAAAAGTTAGGCGCAACCTGGTCAATTTGGCAGTTAATGTGGTTCTGCGGGTCAATGGATTTTTTTAGTGATCTTCCGGATCCCTCGCCCCTTCATTCCGGTGCTGCAGCATAGTCACATCGTCATCATGTCACCAATCACAAGCGCTAAAGATCTGGTTAAGTGCTGACCAAAATCTATTCACTCACTTCAAAGCTTCCTGTTACGGGAACACAAACCCACAACTTATCAACCTTATTGAAACTTATTAATTTATACTGATATTAGATTTGACGAGCCAATGGCTATTAGCTCAAATTTTGATATACACAATGAAAAAAAATTTGATGTAATTTAAAAAAAATTTTTTATAAGTATAGTACCAATTCTATATTTTATACATATTTTTTTTGTAATAAAAAAATTGGCTATTTTGTATTTTTATAATTGTAAACATACAGCCTGCAACATTTATTTAAGTATTAATTATTTAACCACAGTAATTCATTAAGTTTTCGCTGAGTTATGTTCCCATAACATCCAAATTTTGACTTTGACATTCAGTTGGGAAAACTATGCATGATTAAATATTGTTCTTGAGAGGATAATGTAGTCACTAGTAACATATACAAAACTAAAGCTATTTAGCACAAAATAAATTTTAAAAATTTTACATTTGAACAACGAACTACTTTCACCGTACAAAGAACTTAATAAAAACAAACCTGTGGCACAGTATCAGCACCACAGTTTCTTAAAGTTTCTGAAGGTCACTAAAAATATGTAAACAATTATTTTCTCTTATCACATATACGTACTGCCCTGCTAGCTTCCTGATTAGTATTCAACCTTAAAACATAACGTAATTTAAAATGAAACTATCTCTCATTCACTGCACACTGTATACTGAGTGTGTGTGAAGACATCATGTCATAATTCATACTCCTACCCCCCTCCCCCCAGGCAATGGGTCGTCATTTATGACAGGGTCTTGCTCTGGCCAGTCTCTCTTCGGCCTGACACACTCGCCCTTCTGCTGAGAAAGGTTTGAAAGGGACATCACACAGGAGAAAAAACAGGAAATATATCCTACCGCCAGCACAGCGCACAGCGCTTTTCGAGCAAGAATGATCCTCACTTATGTAAAACGGAGCTTGAGAGAGCAGAAAAAGTTGTTTAACAATATTGAATTTTGTAGTTGTGTTCACAAAAATCTACATATTGTTTGTATGTAATAAGGTATTTATGAGCCCATGTACATGATTGAATTATTTACAAATATGTATTTGTATAAATGTAAAATATTCCAGTACATTTTCTAACAATTTACTACACTAAAAACACACACACACACACACATAACAGATTCTTAGGGAGGAGGTATGGTCGCACCCTATGTCCCCCCTTAAATCTGCCTTGTGTGGTAATACAATTCTGCATGTGAAATAGTCTATACCCATAGTTCCCAAACTTTTTGTCTTGTAGAGCCCACTCTATAATCTATTTATTTTGCAGAGCCTTGTGTTTAGGTCCACCGCACTACCCTATGTATAATTATTGGATCAAGCATCGCCGTCTGCAAAATGCAATGAAATTCATCTTAAACAAATTTTTTTTCCAATAGGTAACCTTAGATTTGAGTGTTATCACACTATTTGTTGCTTTATGTTCAGAATCATTTCACTTTCAAGTTTTTTTACCCTCCACTTTTATCTACAGTGGCTGCGGAGTTCTTGGGAAGTGCTCACGGTGCCCTAAACACTCCGCGGAGCACACACAGATTGGGAACCGCTGGTCTATACAATGTGCAGTGACCTCACAAAATCCTTTGTAACTGTTGTTGCCGGATGATCTTCCTATCACCTATGCAATCAAAATTTATCTTATTTACAGAAAAAACTTTGTTTTGAATACTGAATTGAGTTTTATACCTGTAACAGCATTAGGCCCATATTTTATAGGATGTTCATGATGGTGTAAAAACAATCTTAAGATCCTGTTAATTTTTTATTTGAGTCAGTTGGTGCCTTTTGACAGCTTATTAATACAATGTCGCAGACTTGAACACTGTGCACACATTTGATTTCTCACAAAAGTTAACGCTGAGGCTATAATAAAACATGTTTAATCAAAGGTTAACATGTGATATGAGAGCTTTAAAAATGTTGATGATGCAGTGAATGACTATGGGGAAATATGTTAATACAGTAATGGATTGTACAAAACAGTATATCAGGGAAGAGTCACACAATATATTTTTCTGAATAAGATGGTAATTTCCTGAATTTAATCTTCTTGAAGATTTTGAAATGTTGCATCTTGTATCACTCACATCAAACTGCCGTTTGATTATTTATAGTTTCTTTGGGCAGCCTCTGGAAACATGCTGAAGTTGGACAATATGAATTTCACCCTTCTTCAAATTGCACAAAAAAACAAAATAATGAATTTTATTTTACTGTATTCCTAATAAGTGTACAGAAAATAAATTAAGCCACACATACTTAAATAGTATGCAAAAATATCACTTTTTATAGGCATCCATTAAGGAACACACTCAATATACAAAAATGAAATAAAATATAAAAATTACACCATTGTCAGTAAAAGTTGCTGGGATCTAGTCTCCAATGGACAGACGAAATTAAGCAATAAATCTAGTCATTATATATCCGGTATGTAGTGCAGGTTATAAACGAGTGGAACTGTTTGCAGGATTATAAACATGGATTTAGGAAGGCTTATTCATGTGACACACAGCTGGCTAGGCTCATACAGGGCTTGGTACAGGCAGTTGATGAAGGGAAGCAGGTGGATGCCTGACTCACTGACTTCGGTAAAGTAATCGATAAGGTATCTCCTAAAGTGTTAATGTGGAAAGTTGATGAATTGATGAAAAAGTTGTAGTGAGATGAATCGGAGACTTCCTCAAGGAGCGAAGACAGAGGGTAAAAGTGGGAGACTCATCGCAAGAGGGAGAGGTAATATCAAGTGTGACACAGGGAAGAGTGCCGGGGCCCTTGTTGTTTATAATAATGGCAAATTACATGTGTGTGGGGTGAGTGGCAAAATAAGACTGATTGTCAATTACTGTGTTTTATATGCAGAGGTGGGTGGAGGGACCAAGTTACAGGATGACACTGGTAAGATATGGTTGTGGACGGAAGAGAACATAGTGAAAATGAACATAGAAAGACAAAGATTGTTACGTTTATGTGAAAGAAGGTTAGGAGTTTGGACATATACAGATGGGAAGAGTAAGAGACCGGGAGCTTCATAATACTAAGTATAGGTGGTTCGAGATAAAGTGAGCACTCAACAAAGCCCTGCTGAAGTTCTATTTTAGCCAATTCATATCTTTCCGTGCGTAACGGCTAACGACGGGTAATGTATAACCTCTCTGGACACTGCACTTTATGATTGTACATGTAAGATAAATTGTACTGTCTGTAGGAACCTATATAGTTTGATAAGAAAATGTTTATTAATGATATTAAATACGATTATGTCGATTTTTGATGATTTTGTTGCTGTATTGTTGTATTTAAAAAGAAAACTACACGGAACTATATTATGCAATTTTGCTGCCAACCATACAAACAGTAAGAGAACAATTGTTAATGTTGTATTGCATGCAGTAACAGCTAGTGATATTTTTCAAGGTTAAATTTTTATTGCTCATTTTATCGCAAACGACCTATACCTAGTCATAATGTTGAAGAGTGACAGAGTGGAGAAGGCATGTAGAGAGAGAGAGAATGGTGCTAGGAAGGGTATTGGAGGATGTTAGTAGAACTTTGAAAGAAAATACGTATATTACAATGGTACAGTCAATGTTAGAGCATGCGGCAGCAGGGTGAGAACAACATGTGGAATTGGAGGTGCAGGAACTGAGAAAGTGCAAAGACGAGCAGCAAAGTGAGTGAAGGATGAAAAGGATAAATGGAGAAGGCAAGGGTAGGCTGGACAAGAAGACAGAAATTTTCACCCATCTGTGGTGCTGAAGGAACTGGAGAGGAGCTTGTTGAAAGTAAGGAGAAGTGTAGGAAGGCTTGTTCAGAATGTACACGGTGGTGAGAAAAGAGAGAAGGCTGGGATAAGTTAGGCTACTTGGTAACTACAGCAGAACTAGAGGAAGATGGAATAACCGTGAAAAGATCCAGATATTAAGCAGAACAGAGCGGGTAGGTAGTTTATGCTAGGAGGTCGGTGAGGGAGTGGATTTAACTTTCTGAGGAATTGGTGATGGTGAGGGGGTGTTGGAAGGTATAGGAAGGGATGGGTAGGTGATTGCAGAGAAAGTTACAGCTTGCCACCTGGCAGTTGCCCAATTGCTTGTTGTTATTATTACTGATTTATTATTACTATTATTATTACAATTAGTTTGGTATTATTAAAGAACTGCATGGACATTTCAAAACTTAAATTTTTCATCTCAAATTCATTGTACAGGACAAAATATTACATACAAGTGAAACATTACTTAAAACCAGGTTACTTCGGATACAAAAAATTTTCTTGTCTGAATAAGCTTGGAATAAAAATGAAGGCATAATTGCAATAATTTAAAAATAATGAATTCCCCATGGAATCTTGATGAGAAAACTGGAAGGACTGCTGGATAAGCCGTTGGTTGACTGGAGTATTGAGGACTTTCTCAGGGAACGAAGTCAGAGAGTGAAAGTGGGGGAGGAAATGTCCGAAGACGGAGATGCTACATCAAGAATGTCGCACGGAAGTGTGTTGTGGCCTTTGTAACCTATTCACTATAATGATGAATGACATGGGATTCAGTATTGCAGGTAAAATAAGACTGTTTGCAGATGACTGTGTACTATATACAGAGATGGGCAGTGGAATCCGCTTGTAGGAGGAAACTGATAGGTTGTTGTCTTGGATGGTGGAAATTTATTTTTACATGTTTTTAATTTACAGTATGTTTGTTTAATATTTAGCTGTAACTTATAATGTAGGCCTCATTCCAACAATGCACCTAAGAGTTTTGTTAAGAACTATGTGTTACTTTATTTGTTAAAAGCCAGCAAGTCAGTGGATATTTATTCATATTTAAAGTAATTAATTTTCAGTAACTGTGAACTGATTCTACTTACAACCTAAATATTGTTGAACTATGAATGTATTTCTTTGTATATTTTTTAAACATGTCACTGTACTGCTATATTACTTTTAACATATTGTATTAGTATAATCTTAATACTTGTAAATTTTATTATTAACTAAATTTTTGTTAATAGAGGTGTTACCTGTATGTATATTGTAATCACATGGCTCATGCCATAGCCCTATGGCTCTAGCCATACTTTAGGGCTAAAAGGAACAAGAAATAAATAAATAAATAAAAACCTTCAATGTGTTAATTTGAAACCACTCATATAACAGTAAGAAGAACAGTTTGCATAGTAATGTTGATAGGCCTATTTATTTAAAATTTAAATGATTCTATTTGGATTTAGTAAATTTTCAATATGTATTTTTGCTAAAATTGTCTACATTTGAATTTAACAAGTTATATGTATTCATTATTAAGGCTTGGAGAGTGAGGACAGCGACACAAAGCTAAAATTACAGTTTCCAGGAAAAGTTGCTACACTTCGTTTAAAATGTTTTGTTAACTATGAAATACTTAAAATTTTTTAAAGTTATTCCCGTAATGGCAGCAGGGCGGCACCACTGATGGGCAACACCGGCAGTTTGCGCGCCAGGTTGTCAGCAGTTGTTGGCAAGATGGAGTGAAAGGCGGACATGCGGAAGTTGAGAGAGGATGGAGGCAGAACCGATTGGGTTCTGCTTGCAAAATGTTGAGAACAGGTGGTTCTGAGCACATGCCATGTGTTTCTTTCATTAAATTTAAAGTAATTCATGAAGTTATTTTTTTTTAATTGTTAAATTCTCAGTGATCACCAGCCATCAATTTATTGGAATATAAACTTGTCTTTGGTTTGCTTGAAGGGTGCTTCCTGGCAGTCGAAATTTGAAGTGCTGTATAAATTTGGAACGTTGTAACTTCACGTAGTAAACTCAAAAATGTCAGTGTTCTGCCATTCGCATTCCTCGTGCTACCTTATAAACCCATGTTTTCGATTTTTTAATGTAACGCTGAGCTAGTGGGCAAGTGGCAGTGATAAGAGGGACGTGTCACATTGTTTCGCCATCCATCGTGGAGCTTTGACGGGCAACAAGTTGGTGAAGTTTACTAGGAAAATAGTGGTGAGTAGAGAGGTGTACAGATGGGATGGGCTGGCGATAGAGAAAGCCACAGAATATAAATATCTAGGGGTCGTGATACAGGCTGATCTAAGGTGAACAAAGCAGGTGGACTGCTAGGGAGGGGTTGAGGGGGGTTAGTGGTGAGGTGAAAGGAAAGGCATAATTAGTTGTAGACTGTTTGTTGAAATTGGGGGGGGGGGGGATAGCAAGAAACTGTAAGATGGGCACTGATAGGATGGGAATGAGTCTGCTCGGCAGTGGGCATTAGTCCAATTGCAAGTGTAAAACTTATTGTTATTATGTCCACAGTGGTATTCCTCTTTAGAACTGTATTAAATTTTACTCGCAGATGACACACACAGTAAATAAAAAAATTGTTGTTTTTAAGTTTCCAGTCACCCTAGTATACGGAATTGCACATATAACTGCTAATATGAGAATGCTCCCTAAAAAGGAAGCCTACCATGAAGATCAGTTTTGCTACTTTTTAATGAAAACTGTAAAGAAATGCACAGAGTACTAAAATAACCTATATTGTTATCATAGAACCCCTTTTTAATTTTTATGAAAATGGTCACTATCTTTTTAATGATAGGAAGTGTGCAGTAGGCTTACATCCAACAGTTTGAATAATTCACTTTTGACTATTTCGTGTAGATCCTAAGTTTAATTTACTAACATACTGTTTGGGTGAATATTAAGAACAGCTACTATGCATCGTGTACTGGCCAAACTATTGATTTTAGAGGTAGGCTATTGTATAGTTTAGTACTGAAAAATGTTTCTATAGTGGCTGGAAGTAGTGCTACAAAAAACTTGTTTTTGTTATGTTAGTTCAGGTAAATAATTACTGTTAGGTCAGGTTACCTATACATAATCTAATCATACCTAAACTGATGTAATGAAAATATTTTTGTTTTTCTAAGTAGGACTATACCGTAACTACTACAGAAACAATTTTTATTTATGAACTAAATCTCACGATAAATAGCTGTTCTTAATATTTACTCCAACCATGTCTTATCGTGCAGGCCTTTACACTTACCACAAAATACCCTGTTAAAAAAAAAAAAAAAAAAAAAAACTAAATTGGCCTCTCTACAAAATAAGTTTTTAAAAGTCGTAATAATTTAAAATGACCTAAATTGTAAACCAAATTGTTAATTTTTTTTAATAAGGTAGGTTAACACACCTCTGTGATTTATTCTTCAGATATCATCTGAAATATATCTCCATGAAATGAATGGTTCATGTTGTATGGTTTTTCACATTACAGCATGTGCCTATCATTTTTACATTGTCATGTAAATCAGTTTACTTTGTCTTGTGTAGGCCTACCCACTTCACACATCTAAAAAAAAAAAAAGAAAAAAAAAACCCTCATTTATATGACAAACAAATCCGAACACATGCTAGGAAAAGTTCAAAGATAAACAATAGTGGAAACATAATGAATACAAGATTACAGTAATTACTGTGGACCTACTAAATATGATCAATCCTTGCATATAAATGTAACAGAGGTCACTTTTTGGCTATTGTAATGTAGCTTCACAGTTCAAAAATAAGTTATGATAGGTCAAACTACTGAATAAGCCTTACACAGGAGCTAACAGAGAAGGTTAACAAAAAATATAACCAATACAAAAAGAAGTAAAATAGTAAAATAATTGAAAAAAAGAAATAAAAATGCAAAAGAAGAGAATGTGTAACGGGAAAAAAGTTATCTAGTCTTGTGTGAATATTTTAAATATTAAATTTAAAAAATACAACAAATTCAGAACAACAATCTACTAAACATTGTAAAGAGATAAATAGTTCCAAAAATCAACCACTTAATCAGAATTTTTAAGGTTTAGTTACCGATTTGCTTGACTGTACAATATAGTGATATTCAAGCAAATGACTAAGTTCTTCACAGTTAGCCGCCACTCCAACCTACATATAGACTCTAAGCCGAAATGCTTGTCAAGAAAATATTCTCTCATTTCACATAATTTGGATGTCAATGTGCTGCTCAGATTTTTGTCAGTAAACATGAAGTCTGAGTACCTACGCTATAATAAATAAAATAAAAATATGCCTAGGTACTGGCGAAATTTTAAACAAAGCAGCCACAATTATTCAAACTGAATAAACATCTAGTACACCGCATAACCCCATATGTGACAATTATAACACGAATTCACGTTATGCAACTGTTGTTAACCTACAGCCACCAAAAATTAGGGAACATCCATCTGCCACGACACATTTATTATTTGAGTTAAAATTACTATGTTTACATTTTGCTAAAATATTAAAAGTACGAACAGAACTTAAAAATAACTTGATACTTACATGGCTGAATCAGCTGGAAGCATGAGCAGGATTCTTCTGCATAAAACAGTTCATACAGCTAAACATAGCTCATGTTCCATCGTCAGCATCAAAGTTCTATTCTTCCATTAATATAATTTGATAATATTTCAAGCGTCAACGCAAAAATTGTAACACAATTACTGAAATTTCGACAGCAAGTAGAGGTTTTACAGCATTCAGCATATGGTAAACAAATGCACCACTACCCTCTGCCACCCGGAGCGCTGCTGTAGGTTTTCGCAGAAAAAACGCCTCAGTGTCTGGTATTGTTCTCTACTGTATTTGCTTACACATCCAGAAAAGGAATGCTGCCATTGGTTTCTTTCTCATAGGTGAACTTCATTGATGGCCTCAATGAGTTCAGAAAGTTCACAAAATGCTCCAGGGTTTCAGATCCGTGTTGCCAGATAGTAAAAGTGTCGTCTGCATAAAGAAGCCAGATTTTAGGAGGGCTAGTGCTTTGGCTAAGTGCTTCCTGCTCAAATTTCTCCACGAATATGTTCGCCATGAATGGTGAAAGTGAAGAGCCCATTGCCATACCATCTGTTTGTTTGTAGAAACTGTCATTAAATTGGAAATATTTTGTGGTGACACAGAGGGTTTTTTTGGAGAAACCAGTAAGCATAGTAGGGTTAAGACGTTTGGCGGTGGAGATTAATAGTAGATACATGTTGGAGGAAGGGTAGAGGAGTGAAGTAGAAGTCAAGGGTGGGACTAGAAGGGGAGAGTGGAGGGGTATGAAAGTTGTATAGGAGTCGTTAATAAGGAAAGTCGGAAGGGCGGGTGTGGCAATTGTGCCGAGTGGAGCCGTTGGATCGGGGATTGTGGTAAGGAGAGAGTACACATTGAAGATCGGGTGTACTTTCGCTGTAAGAGGCGTGGACACAAACATGTAGAGTCCCTGGGAAACTAAGGGGATACTTAGTTATGTGTGGGGCTAGGGACCGTAACAAGGAATTGCCAGGGGGGGAATGGTGTAATCTAGTAGAGATTGAAGCTTTGGAAGCACAGGTAAAGGCATTGTTGGACACTGGATCGGGAATTATTATGGTGAATGAGTAATTATTTGCGGAAGAAAGAAAAAGGGTACTTGGGCAGCAGTCGAAGGGGTGAAATGACGTTTGGTGTTTGCCAATGGGACGCAAGTTGAGTGTCTGAGGTACGTTTCGTGTTGAGTGAAAATCGCAGGGTATTTCCTGGAATCATACCTTTGGGGTGATAACCGGCCTGTGTGTGCCAATGTTATTGGGATTGGATTTGGTGGGCAAAACCCAAATGTTATTTAATGTTCGGGTTGGGGTATTTAGTTTTGGTTTTAATAAGAACAAGAAGGTAAGATTGCTGAATGGGAGGGTTAAAGGGGTATGGTTTGTGAATGAGGAGAGGGCTAAAGAACAAAAAGATATTGAATCAATACTAGAGGAATTTAATGATGTGATTTCAAATAGGTTAGGGACAAGCGAAGGTGAACCATACAAATTCAAAGTTTCAGATGAAACCCCGTTTAAGAGTAAACCGTTTCAATGTTCGCCTGTCAAACTGGGGTGGTTCAGAGAAATAGTGGAGAAATTGAAGAAAGTGGAAGTAATTAGGATGTCGAATTCAGAGTACTGCTCGCGAAGTTTCTTGGTTGAGAAACCGGGGGAAAGGACTATCGACTGGTTGTTAACCATGCTGAACTAAATCGGATGGTCCCGGTGGACCTCTTTCCACTACCTACGGTGGAAACGACTCTCCAATTTTTAGGAACAGCCCAGTATTTCAGTGTTCTTGACTTGAACAATAGTTTTTTTCAAGTCAAACTACACGACAATTGTAAAGAATATACGGCATTCAGTACAATGTGGGGACAGTACAAATTTACTAGAGTGCCTATGGGGTCTAATTTCGGCAGCCAGGCCCTTAGTCAAGTACTAGATCGTCTATTCTCTGATTTGAAATTTAAGTGTGTAAATGACATTATCGTTTATATAAACACCTGGAAGGAGCATATGAAGGATGTGCGATCTGTGTTAAGTAAATTGAGGAGTGTAGGTCTGACGGTGAATCCCAAAAAGGTGGAGTTAAGGTGTCGAAGTGTACAATTTTTGGGCTATGTCTTCTCTGGGGGAACCTTGCATGTCGACCCGGTGAAAATTCAATCTGTTGTAGGCTTCCCTGCACCTAGGTCGGTGAGAGGAATTAAAAAATTTATAGGTATGATGGGGCATTATGCCCGTTTCATTCCAGATTTTTCTAGCCTTTAAATAGGTTGAAAAAGAAATGCTGTTTTTGAATTGAGGTAACAGATATGCGCTTTCAAGGAACATAAAGGAAGTTGTGCTGTGTACCAGTCTTGCAGCTGCCCAATTTTAAAAATAGGTTTAGCCTGCATTTGGATCCGTCATCTAAAGCACTAGGAGCAGTGTTAAGCTAAAAGCATGAAGATGATGAAGAGTTAGGACTAGTGTGCTATGCCAGTAGGATGCTTACCAGATGCGAACAGAACTTAAGTGTCTATGAAAAGTAATGTCTTGCCTGCCTTTTTGGCATGGAATTATTTAAACATTACCTTGATGGGTGGCAGTTCAATCTATATACGGACAATCAGGCCCTAAGCTAGATACTAGATCACACCCAACAACTGAGAAAATTGGGGTGATGGGTGTTACGGTTGTCTCCGTTCCGATTTATGGTACACCACGTGAGCGGTCGTAAGGCAAACATAGTGGCTGACACGTTGTCAAGGATGCAGGATGGGGACCTCTTTCGTGAGGAGACCGATGAGTCAGAGATAGTGGCCAGTTTACGTAGTTGTCCTTAGTCTTTTCTTGCCGTCAAAAACATCAGGCAATGGATCCTGAATGTCAGGAAATTAGACGACAGTTGCCAGCTGGATTTAAAATGCCCTATGTGGTAATACATGGTCTTATTTGCCGAAAGAAAAGTAAACCACGTCAAAAGGAAAGGGTATTTGCTCCGACTGGAGTACGAAGAATGATCCTTAAGTATTTTCATGATACTAGCTTTGGGGGGCATTTGGGCATGTACAAAACACAAGAACGAGTGGGAAAGGATTTTTACTGGGAAGAATGGAGGAAGGAGGTGTATGAATATGTTAAGGAATGTGACCAATGTCAGAAATTTAAACCAGGCCTCAAATCCAAGGTGGGCAAATACGCCACAGAGTTACCCTGCTATACTTGGGCCAAGGTCCAAGTGGATGTTTTCGGGCCCTTGATTCGAACTAAAAAAGGGAAGGTAGCCATCCTGGTAGCTCTAGATATTTTCTCGAAATTTGTGTTCCTGCTTTCGGTAAGGAATTTAAAAGCAAGCACCTTAATTGCCGCTTTAGAGGACAGAGTATGGCAAATCATGGGACCTCCCATGGAATTGGTCTCTGACAATGCCCCTCCTTTTAAGTCATCAGAATTCAGGAATATGTGTTTTCAATGGGGCATTAAGCATTCCTGTAGTTGCTCTTATCATCCGCAGGGTAATATGGTCGAACGAGTTAGTCGCAATATCAAGATGACCTTGGGGATATTTTGTCATCTGCATCATGATACCTGGGATGAGGAGATCAAGTGGATCAATATAGGCATGAATGATGTCAGGCACGAGAGCACGGGTGAAATCCATAGTAAGTATTTATGGGAAGACTGTGCAGACGTACCTTGTTGAACGTGTGGTGTATGGGTACGATGGATGATCGCTTAACTGAAAGGGAAAGAAAAGCGTTAGGCAGACGAGTGAAGGAACGTTTAGAGGACACACAAAGAGTTGTGTCTCAGAGGTATAACGTAGGCAGGAGGGATCACTCGCATGAGGTGAGTGATGCTGTTTTGTGTAAATATTTTGAATTGTCTGATCTGAGTCACAAAGTGTCCTTTAAGTTGTCCCCCCAATACAATGGCCTATGGGAGGTTGTAAAGAAGCCGGACCTGTGTACCTTAGAGCTGGAACGTCAGGTCGGCAAAAATGATACCAAAAAGGCTCACGTCAGCCACTTAAAACCGTATATTCAAAGGGTCATCTGATGTAGCCCTTATTTTGCTAAACTCCAGGGATATTTAAGGGGGGGGGGGAGTTGTGGTTTTAGAGGCCTCTAGGCATGTCGAGGGAGAGGGGGGTTTGATGGCATGCAATTGTTGATGATCGACTTTATTTGGGTGCGCTCGGGAGGTATTTGGGCAGTGGGAGCGAGGTCGGAAGGTTGTGGAGATCGAGAGCTTTTTGGACGAGGCAAGATGGTACGGTTCGGTGTAGTGTGTGTCCCGACGAAATCACGACTCCTGGATTACCAGCACTTGAGCATGGCCTTTTGCCAAGGTTTGCGTGAACGACTCTGATGGACCCTGGTTTAGCTGTGGTTTGTGCACGAAGCTTTGTTCCATTCAGTGTGGTGTTTATTGGAAGCATCTGGTATGCACTGTACTTATATATTATTCAACCCCAGTGGTGTTGGAAGGCAGCAGTCAAACGGGACATGCCCATGATTCGTCAGAGGTTCCTCTAAAATTAACCTACGTTGGTTGGCAGGTGGGCCTAATTGACCATAGTGAGAGAGCTGTTTCCTGCTCCTCAAGATTCTGATTAATTCAGCTACTTTAAGTGGAAAAACAGTGTGTCACAATTGTTTCTGTGGTGTAACTAGTCGTGACTAAAGCATTGCGCGACGGGACATTGAAGAGTTCCACTCTTAAGAGCTTGACAGAAAGTAATATGTAACCTGTTTCATGGTGTTTTGATGTGTAATAACTGGGTTCACTATTGCTACAGTGACACTTGTGTTTTAGGACGTAATCAAACTTGAGAAAATACTCAAACTCTGGTTCGCATAGAGGTGAGAAGCGAGACCTACGTGGACATTTGGAATTGATTGATTTGAACCAATAAACAGAGAAATTGCTGGTTAAGATGTTCTAGGTATTTATACCAAGCTATTGTAATGTACTTTTAGGGTGTTAGACTTTCTCAGTATTATTCTCATTCACATCGGGCCCGTCAACGTCTTTGTATGTCTGTGTGTCAGTGTGACGAGATATTTCCTTTAGGGTATATTTTGATTATGTAATGTGAATGTTGGAAGGTGATTGAGTGGAGATGTATGGTTTGTCATCATGTTATTGTACGCTATTAAATGTGGCATTTAATTTTTGTGATGTTGTTCTCGAAGGTGTTGGAATATTTTCATAACTCAAATAAATTGAGTCGATGAACTAACTGGTTGGTTTTGTGGTAATAAGAACCTCTCAGGTGATAAGCCAATTAGCACGTGTATTTTTCATTTGCATTGCGACGCTGAATTGGGCATTAAAGTGACGTTAAACGGTAGCCCCTGGAATGGGTAGGCAACAAAGTATCTGATATGTATGATGATCTCAAGCCTGTTAAAGCTGGTAAGGCACTAAGAAGTAATGGATCACACATCCTGGGTTCTTTTTACACTCCAGAAATTGCTTAAGAATTTGACTGGCAGTGTTTTTTTTGTGGATATAATGGAGACTGGTACAAAACAACTGAAGACAAAGCAATCTGCAATCTTAAGTTCTGTATACAAACCAGAAAAATAAACACAATTTCCTGAAGCGTTATCATCCAATTGCATCACTGAGCTTGATCTATAAACTTGTTGAAGGGCTTCTACATGGTAGCGTCAGTCTCATGATATTTATGGATGTACAGGATCAAGTTGGTTTTCAGCTTTTATGAAACTATGTTAACAGATTCTGGCATTTACGACACTTGATAGAAGCATGATGTATGTCGTTCGGGTTAAAGTATGGAATACAAATTAAACCTTTGTAAAATATCACTAGCCGTTACTGCATATAATTCAACATTAACAATAATCCCCTTACTGCTTGCATGGTTAGCAGCCAAATTTCGCAATATATTTCCCTATTTAATTACAACCATACTGAAACACAAGCAACTAAAATTGACGTAATTGTATTTTATGTAAGTAAAAAACTTTTATTTATCAAACTGTATAGAGTTGTCATCGTTAGCCATTATGTGTGGAATGATACGAATTGACTGAAAATAGAACTTGAGCAGGGCTTTTTTGAGAGCTCGCTTTATCCCAGTAAGACATGTATTGCTCTATAAATTATTAATGTCCTACTGGACATACTTTCTTGATAATAGTTGAAAACATATTAGTTCTTCAAAAAGGTTGAACATCAATTTGCCACTTCTTATCAATCTCTGAATTGTTGTCATGCCTCTGATTAAATCAAGAAAGGTTGTTTATGGATATGGTTGGGCCATAAGGCCATAAGCATTTCAGCATGACATTCCATAGAACTGTAAACATCCAAACTTCAGAGTTAAAAAATTTGGGCACATATTTTTGTGAGTTGTGGCTGCAGCAAAACCCTATAATACTACCTTTTCAACAGATTTTCGAGTGGGACACTTTAAAGGTCTGTTTTCAAAAGGAGCATACTTTATCATAACTGAAACCCAAAAAATCTAGGGATTTCATAAGACAGGATGCCTTATTTCAAAGAACACTTAAATAAGACAGATAGCTGCCAAACTAATTAGCAGGAACAACATTATGTAAAATTAGTTTGGTACTAGGTGAGCATCATCAGTAGATATGCAATGAGTGGCAGCCCTTTGCGTGCTTTATTCAGCAGTAAGGATTAACAGTCTCCATGTACAGCAAACAAAAAAATCTTTAGCTTTCATTACTGGATAACATTACTTACGGGAAACAAATGAGATGACATACAACAATTATGACAGTAAAAGCTTTGTTAAAAAACAAATTTTAATTCCTTAAATCATAGTTTAGTCACTGGCAACAAACCTGTCTTCACTACCAAAGTTGCACAGCATT
Source organism: Medauroidea extradentata (assembly GCA_003012365.1). Lineage (NCBI taxonomy): Eukaryota > Metazoa > Arthropoda > Insecta > Phasmatodea > Phasmatidae > Medauroidea > Medauroidea extradentata. Next base: position 107,898 of record PNEQ01067560.1, on the reverse strand, counting down.
CTGAAGAAATCATCTGGTTTTGAACAGCCCCATGCAATCAGCATTAGCAGTGTAATGGACGAGTTTTACTGCTTCCGATATGAGCTAAATCTCCAATATCAGAATGCATCCTAAACATACACACTAGGGACGATGGGACGTTCCCTACAAAGAAACGAGTTGTTTTGAGTCCCATGCCAGTGCACGTATTACTTTCACCCTCATTACAAGCACGTTAAACATTAAACCATTTAACAAAGGCTTCACAAAATTATTTGCTTGACGATACATAGTCGTTCATTTCACCCAGAAAATTTTGCATTTGGTACTTTTATGAAGCTTTTCCTTCAGCCAACAAATGTTCATTCGCGGTACAATATCACGCCAATGTTATGTATCCCTGTTGTCGGCAACTACTTTTACCTTCCAACATAAGGTACAGTACGTGATGAGCTGACAACCAATACGGATCACATTAAATGACCCCATTAATTGTGGCATTGTGCCTCGCCTAATTACATTAATACAAATGCACACCCCATAACGAGAGGAGGTATAACTGTTCACACAGCCCAATCAAACCGTAGAATACATTATACTGCATCAATCCAGTTGTGCGCACCATCACAAAATCCCGCAGCAAGACAATCAAACGCAAAGGACATGAGTACTCAGCATGAGTGCGAAAGGCACTGCAAACTTAATAATAATAATAATAATAATAATAAATCGTCTTTATTTTCATTGTGGCGAAGTTAAGGCATTGTCGCCTTCTTTTACACTTAACCACAAACAATAGGAAATAAATTGTACTTAAAATTGCATACATTAAACATTATGATGATATTTGTTATAGTAATGTAACAAGAATTCCTGTAGTACTTCTACCATCACAATAGGGAGAAGAAAAAAAATGAAACGATAAAGTAACAGTAAGGTATGCATCTAAGATAAAAAAAAGTAAAAAAAAAACAATAATTTTAAGTAGTTATGATCAAGTAAACTAAACTACATCTAACATCAACTATTATTGATATATATATGTTTTCACATAAACATGCATATGCACATATATAAACATACAGACATACACAGACACACATACATACCACACACACATTCATACGTTCACATATATACTCTTACATACATACACAAATTTACATATAAAAAATATAAAATTACAATCTGTAATAAGTCGAACACCTAAAAGCATATTCTTACACAAAGACAGTTTACGTGCACACAGACGGATCCACACACTCATACAGGCTGATTAACATGGTTATATACATAAACACAAACGTGCATTCATTACAGTCGCATATTTCATAGGCGTAAAGGTTGACAAAAATAATTTTTTGCAAACTAAATAGTTTCCTAGAGAGAGAGAGAGAGAGAAATATATAGGCCTATATACTGAGCCTCCTATTTTTAAGTAGCTTTTACTACAGGGATTGTTCCTTAGTTCAATACGATCCGTAACTCCGCATGACAGGCCACTTCTGCTCGTCATCTAGGCGCAAGCCACGTGACCCTTGTGGTAGAAACACTCTCAAAAGACTGCCTGTCTTTCCAACCACACACACCCGCAGACGAGCCGGCTGAATACGTCTTGGTGCATGCGTGCGGGAGGAGGAGAAGGAGGAGTGGCGAGCAAGAGGCGAAGAGGCACGTCACTGCCCTGACGGACACATCGGGCAAACCAACAGTCCCAACACAAGCCGGACCGTAGTACGTAGATACTGGCAATAAAATAGCAAGGTAGGGCACAGTCGTGACGTAGGACCAAGGGTCCTACAGCAGAAAATTTAAAGTTACTTTTAAGTTTAGCAAGCACGTCATCATGACCAACACTGTCAAAAGCTTTACTAAAGTATAGAGGAACTTTTTATCCGAAAAACTGCTTTGTTAAAATTTTTTGTAGTAGAGTTTCTAAATTGAAAACTTTAATTTGTATTTTTGTAAGAAGCACCTAGTTTTCTTAAAGTGGCATTTTTGACCCCAGGATCCATAGGATTGGTGTTATTCAAGAAAAAAGAGTTATAGATTATTGGATCAATGCCACATATATTTGGTGATTCTTTACAGTTCACACAGAGCCCACTCAAGTCATTACATAGCTGGGCAGGCAATGAATTTTGCTTACAGAGTCTTGAGGCATAAGAAAATTTGACTTAGTGAACCTCATGTGTACATTTTTTTTCTTAGAGCATGATATGTTCTGAAGTAGTTGAATGCGATCTTATCAGTACGTTTATCCAATTTTTGGTAGATTCTGAAGGCTGTATCATGTTGTGCCATTGACAGAATGTCTTGTGCCATCCGTTTTGACGGAGGGTGCGTCACTTGTCGTGTTTTAAGAGAAGTTTGTTCATTAAGAAAATTAATGAACATATCATTAAAACAATTAACATTTTCTTCATATGTACTTAACTTATCAATATTAGACCAATGTTGCATGGCTGCATTGTGAAGCAAGTCAGTCTTGTCAAGATTTTTTATATCCCTGTATGTTACCATTTTGCAGAGAATTTAGGAGTGCAGGTGCAACAAGCAAAATACACAAAGATAGTGCTTTGATAAACCAGGGGAACCAATTAGTCCATGCCTAAATACTTTGTTAGAATTAGAGGTAGTTATATCAAGCCACGTATACAAAGTGGATGTGAGGTGCTTTGCGTCAAGGGAACATAATAGTGGATTATAGGAGGAAATCATATTGTGAAGTTTAGAACTATCAGAGTGGTTTTCGTTGATATTTGTTTTGAAATCACCTATAATTGTGGTATGATTGTAATTGCTGGCATGTGGTATCTCTGTTTCAATACAATGAAGATTACCTACTTTTAAATACTAGAAGTAATATTTTTTACTGAAAAAAGTTAAGCTCAAGCATTATGTGCTCAGCATAGCCTGCATATGCACTGTGAGAGGAAAATTCTTGTTTTGCCTTAAGGTCATCTCGAATGTATATAGCTGCACTACTTCCTATATTGTTTTTGTGATAATTCAAAAATAACATATACTCGTGGAGTTAAAGAAGCGTTTTGGGAAGTGTTGATTTGAGTTGTATTTCAGACACCATAATAGCATGCAGACCAACCCTTTGAAAGATAGTTTCAAAGTCATGGAATGAGAAGCAAAGACTGGGCATTGATGTGAGCCAGCTGAAGGGTGCTTGGGTAGGTGTGGAATGAATTTTGCAAATGTGAACTGATCGAGGTTGACTGACTGCTAATTGCTTAGGGAGAGGGAGAGGAAACCGGGAAATGTAGTGGGATGGAACAAAGCTCTTGAAATCGCACAGAAGTGGGACTCAATGTTGCCAACGTCAGATCTTTGAGAAACGTGCAGGAACACATCTGATACATGACTTGCCCAACAGAGCAGCAAACAAGAGCAGTGGGTGATCTCAATGTTGCATACACAGAACATACATGAACACACAGACTCACACACACAAATTAATAAACAAATAAAAAACAGTATGCAAGTTAGCATTAGCATAGCATGCAGTCAGAAAAATAACTTAAGATATGTGTTAAACACAACCCCAGGTGGTGGAAAAAGATAAACAGGTTGTGTTGCAAAATTAATCTGATTATGTTTCATTTTCCAGGCCAGACTGTGTGAAGATGTGCACTCGCTTTTTGCCATGGAGAAAGATTTTCTTGCCGTCATTAGTCTAACAGTTATGTGGTCCGAATTTATCTTTTGCAGCTTTCAAAAGTTGCTGTTGTTGAGTAGTCAGAAACTCAGTGGTTACCACTGGAGAGTTTTTGAGTGCCCTCTTTGCTCTGAACACTTGAAGACGATGTTGGTAACTAACTAACTGATATATTTGACAAGAATTGCAGTTTGCCTTGGTTAGTAACTTCTGCTACAGTGCGATGAGGCTTCCAGTTCCTGTGACAATTGATGGTGCTTGTGTCAGTGTTAACCTTCAGCTTTTCACAAAACCAAGAAATGACTATATCAATGGGGTATTTGGTAGGTGTTTCAGGTATCCTTTGAATAAGCAGAGAACTACGTCTTCTATACTGCTCTAGGTTATCCAGCCGCTCATCTTGACACTTTGATTTCTCTTCAAGTTGGTAAAGTTCACAACACACATTTTTCATGCTGGAGTCAAATGTCTTCTGGAATTCACACAAGTCCTGATTCAACTTTAAAGTGTCACTTTTGAAGCTTGAGTCACTCGGTTGTTTCGAGGACTCAATGGTAAATGTCTTAAGTCTCTGTGCAAAGTCGTGTAGCTGTTGGCAGACCTGATCCTCAAACCCGTCCAGCTTGGTACTGATTTGTTTAGGCAACGTAATAAACAACAAGTATTGAAAATGTAACTAGATAGGGCAGTAGAAAGAATACTTCCTAAAAGTATGTTTTGTTGCAAGGCTAGAAGTACACTTTAGTAACAAAATGTGTATATTTGACAGCAAAACATACTGAACAACCCGTATCTCCTAACACACACTGTCACTCACTCCTGTGGGGTCTCTGAAATATACAGCATATATCTTACTACAGTAAACTCACAAATATTTGTGGGTCTTTGAGATTTGCGACCTTCAGATTTCTGAAAACCACAGATTTTTTAAGTACTGTATTTTCACATAACAAAACTCTGCAAAATCAAACAAAAAAAAGTTTCATATACTGTACGTCCCCGATTTACATTGTCCCTATTAATGTTGTGGTTTTCAGGAACATATCCCCAATGTAAATTGAGGACTTACAGGTATAAGCCAATACTGTTTGAAGTAAAATAATTAAAAAAAAAAAAAAACGGCACCTCAAACACGTTTGGCAACACTGGCCGGCCGGCTCTGGGCACAGGCAGCCGGTTGCGAGCCGTCATGTCATAAACAACTTGTCATTTCACAGAGAAGCAGAAACAGTGATTATTATTTCCTTCTCTGCCCTTGTGCTGGCGAAATAAACTACAATGCACATAGCAATACCTTAAATTTTAAAATTAGTAAATTTTACTTACCAGAAATCATTGAGTATTCCAAACAAGGCACGAAAAATAAACATTTAATACTTTATGCACAGACTAATAATATTTATACATTTTTATGTCAAATAGCTTGCACACACATTAAACTAAGGAAACACACCAAAAGTAGACTTTAATTATTTCTAGAGTTGCAGTTAACAGCACACGAGGTTAAAGCAGTCGGCTCACTCTGTTGCTGTGTCGATAGTCCCACCATGTAAGTGCGGATGTCTGACTGTTTGAGGGCCTCTCGTCTTTTGTGAAGGAAGGAAGTAGAATGCAAGATATGGCATTGCATTACCTCAGACACATAGTAACAGTCTTTTTTGCTTTCTGAAAATTTCATTAGCGTGTCCTAAGCAGCAGCGGCCGTACTTCACGTAACACCTGCTTCGTCACTATCGTTATCTTCATCTCCACTACTTTCTTTCCGTTTTTACGAAAACCACATGTACAGTACACTGTCCAAATCCCGTAGTTTGGCCGTGTGGAGTGTTTTCCGATCATGAAATCCTTTGTGCGTCTCGCTGTTCGACATAAACATTTTAAGTTTGCAGTACTCTTTTTAATGTCGTACATAGTTGTCTCGCAGATGCCATACTCTTCCTTGATTGCAGAAACCTTTGCACCATTCTCTTATTTCTTGCAAATCTCGAACTTTTGTTTTAGTGTTAACGTTACGTGCTTCTTTTTTTTATACAGGCACCATTCTCACAACAGACAACACTAACAAATACCGGGATCAGTGTCCGAGCACGTTATAATGATATGTTGTGTTCCGGGAAGAACTTGACCTTGGGCTTGCCAAATCCAGAGGTGCCAACTACTACGGATTATCCGTAGTTTATACGAATTAAAATGGTTTACTATGGAAGTACTGATTCCGTTGATAAACTACGGATTTATTAACTTCCGCCCGACTGTACATGAACAGACATGTTCCATTGTGTATGCATATATTTCGGTTCGTAGCTGTGTGGATCGTATGACTCACTATTTCTTTCCTCACGCTCTGGCTTACAGACATTGTTTTGTTTCTCGCGTTTTTAGTTTGCCGAAACCATATTTTGGTGATGGTTGCGTATTTACAAGCAGTGTGTGTACACTTTGCGTGGCACACATCGGAAGGTTCTTGTATCTTGTATGTACCTCATACAATCAATTGTTCATATTATGTCGGGCGAGACCGCAGTCTTCAGACTCATCGATTAGTTTTTGATGTTGACACATGCGTTCGAATCGAGTCGTGCGTGTTTGCTTCTTCCGCTGATCGGCCATATTGGAAACTTAATTAACTTATCCATGTTGTCATAGTGTAACGAAAGTATTTTGATGTGAATGTTTAAATTCGAGTATGAGTTTGAAACCGAAGAGTGTTGAGAAATATCATTCAGAATATTCACAGTTGTGGACAGGTTTAAGTGCTTCAAGTGTATCTCAACAACACATGCTTTGTGAATCGTGCAATTGTGATTTCAGTGTAACCACGATGGCAAAGATGCCGCCGTCAATACATAGTTACATTAAAAACATGTTAAGCATTTTCGATGTTAGAAATTTTGAGGATGAAATATATTATAATTAAGTGATGCTGTAGATCCAACAACAAATGCCGAAGTTACTGAAGAATAATACGTTCACTACGGAAAAATATTAAAAAATACGGATTTTTCGCAAAATTACTACTGAAAGCTTTGGTAAATGGTTGGCACCTCTGCATATCTGACGCTACTAGTATCGTTAGATGCTTGCTACTGTAGCAGTGTGGCACAATGGAGCACAAACTCGAAGAAGCTAGGTGCAGTGTAGCACATTGCAATAATCAAAACGGACATTGCTTTGAGAAAACCGCTGATTTTTTAGTATCACGGATTCTCGAACCACGGACTGGCGAGAGTTTACTGTAGTATGATATTTGTATACAGTCTATAACTTATATTTCCGTGTTTGTTTGCACCATAGTGTTTTATAAGTAGAAATTGAATATAATCTTGTATATTTTGTTAATGTTAATTTAGCTGTATTGCTGGTAGAAATTGGTTAAAAATATTACTGGATTTATAAACATTTAGGTAGTAGGTATGCGTAAAGCCTTGTATTCTTAGGGCCGGTTTCTCAATGTATGATTAAAGCCTTGGTTAGCTAATCCTATGATTATATTTAATCTATTGACTAAGTGGTGATTAAATATGAAGTGTTTCTCAACGTATTTTAATCTTATGTTTAGCTAAGTATCGGTTAAGGTAAATGTGGCAACCATGCAATGACATATAAGCTTGTGATTGGCTGCAGTAAAGCTTTTATTTGTTTATTTAGTTGTGCTGGTTAGCAGTGTTTGTATACATAATGGAAAAAAATAAGCGGCCCCGTGCCGAAAATTTTGTTTCTGTGCTGAAAAATACGTCTGTATCATAGAATACAAAAAAAAAAAAAAAAAAAAAAAAAAAAAAAAAAAAAAAAAAAAAAAAAAAAAAAAAAAAAAAAAAAAAAAAAAAAAAAAAAAAAAAAAAAAAAAAAACTGACACTGTAACTTGGAAGCATAAAGAAGATGCGTGGAAGAAAATCAGAGTAGAATTTTATTCATCGAGGAACCTATATGTGTGATATAACCTACACAATTATGTAACAATAACATAACCTACAATAGGTATTATAACATACAAAAGAATCGAAAAACATGTAAAGTAATCTACAAATTTATATTAAGAACTTTTCAATCCAGATTCCTTGATCATCGTAGGTTTTATTTTTTTAGAAGAAATAAAAATATATTATTTATTACCATTACCCAAGATACATAATATTATGTACATCTAACATAGGTTTCCAACCAATTATGCAACATAATGTATGGAAGTATAGAGACATCAAAGGCATGTGACATAACCACCAAATATTTTCGCATAACCTACAAAAAGAATGTTACGTACCAGAACGTACTAAAGTTTATGGGATGTAAACAAAACATGCAATAAATAAGTACACACCTGTCTGTGGTCACTTCCAGCTGTACAATTTTTTCTAGTTGTGCTAGGACAGTATTTTTACTCAGCCGCAATCGCATAACAAATTCATGGTCAACTATTTACATGTAACTTGGGCGTTTCCGAAAAAGTCTTGGCCTGTTTATGAAATATACTATTTCTTCATCATCATTTTCTTCAAACAAGAAATTTAAATCATCTATCATCATAACCTAAGAAATTGTCATTGTTTATAATCTTGTTTGTTTTAAGAGTCCTGTTTAACTCTGTAATCAATACCTCTTCTTATGATTAAGATAACCAATGGTTACCGACTTCTAACCCATTGATTAATCTTAATCAGTACTTTAGAAACAGATATTGTTGTTAACCATTGGTTAAATTTTAATCGGTAGATAATCAGAAGAAAATCAGACATTGAGAAACCGGGCCTTAGTATATTTTATTTTTAAGTAAGTCTGTAGTAGCACTGTTCATGGTTTCTTGACTTGATGTCAAAATGTGTACTTGTACCATTTAAAAAAAATACTAATGTTGGATTTAAAGATCATTTAAACAATTGTGTGCATTTTGTTTTAAATGGCATCACAATTTAATGAATATTTTAAGTTAACATTATTTTAAAATGTCAGTTTTTATGTGTATATTTGTATGCTACACATAAATTCATAACTATCAGTTGTCTACACTGAAATCAAAGCGGAACATTAAAAAAAATAAACTGAATCGTCATCAAACTCTGTGTGATCGTGCTGTCATACCCCATTATGGTGTAGAAGTTTAAACATGTTTTGTTACGTACTGGTTCGATAAAATGGCTTATTAATGTTGCCCTAAATGTCATTCTGTTTCAGCGAATAGAACAACAATGCTACTTAGTACATTTCTGAAGTATCTTCAGTATCCTGTAGCTGTTTTTTTTTTCTTTTAGTATAGCAAGGTACTTGAAATACTGCATTTTCTGAGCATTGCTTACCCAGTAAAAGTCACTAGATTTAAAAGAAAACCCTTTCTGCCCTTTATTTGTACTTCATTAGCTAAGGTTACTTGTTAAAATATTTCTTCCTACTAGATGGCTGCGAAAATTGATTTATGAAGTTTATCCACACATTGACACCGTTGGTACGAGACGTGACTTATTTATAGACTGAATTGATGGTTATGCGAGTGGGCGCCAGCAATACGCTCCAGTATCTCACTTTGAGACACTGTTATCCCAGGGGATGAGTGTTTTGGTCACGTGCTTAGTGATAATTTCGTTCCAGGTGTGACGATGGTTTAGTTTTACTTGTCTGACAGAAACAAAATTATATGGTAGGGGCGAATAGCATGAGAACAACACTATCCCTTTACGCCGTGATTTATTACGTACTGAATGCAGCGTACCTGAATGAATTTTATGCTATGTCAGTCCAATGTGTGGCAGTGGAAGGAAACCTTGCTCGCGTCTACGTTTGCTGTATGAGTTGAATGCGGGGTTGTGCGAAGTACTCGCAGGGCATTTGAAAATGCAGTTCCCTATAGAGCAGAGAACCGATGGCCGCTGTGATGGACCACGGTTTTGCTTGGGAAGCGGGTGTGGATGATGGATGTATGCTGCTGTTCCCAACTATGCAATGGTGTGGTCAAACCTATTCCCGAGGTACGCAATGGTATGATGATGGTTGGGACAATGACGATGATAGTAGTACTCGCTGATAAATGTGGCTGCTCACAAGAAATGAGATACAACTTACGTGAATTGTATGCAAAATGATGTAGATGTACGAATGAATGCACAATGTCCCTTTGTTCACTCTATAATGATGGTAATGGCATCGTTGGTGATGAGCACGTCGTTTCACAAAATCGACCACAAAATATTAACTATTAACTGATGCATGAAAATAATGCATAGTTACGTTACTGAATAATAAAAACATGCCCTGACATGATTGACAATTAAAAACACTGAATAATCTTCATTGACGTGCAGTGCAGACGACTGCTGATTGCAAAGTCCCTAGCCACATGGAATGAATAAAGCCCACACATAGTTTTAAATTATAATACCATTTACGATAATAATGATTAAATAAAGCAGAATGCCACTTGCTGGGGAAATACTTGGCGAAAACGTGTACGAAAAATTATGAGCCAGTGTATTAAATAACTATGGTAACTGACTTCAGTGAAACAACGATGGAGCATACATGGACAGCGTCTTACCTCGCCAGAAGCCTGCGACGAACTGCCCGGAGGAACATGGCCACTGATGGCTCATGGTCTATCGCCGGGGCGTTCACTTTCAGCGCCACACACATGACTGTTCTCTACCATTCCAGAAATGGTATTTTAAATTAATTGTTATGTTAAATGTAGAAAATTGGCACAAATTTAATTATACATTGCAAAAACAGGTTGCATGTTGACTCGGGCATTGAAACCTACTTAAATACATTAATTATTAGTTTATATGTTCAAATTGAGTTGATAAAACCTCTGAACATTTCTGGACGATGGTTTTACTGTTTATCGTTACCACTTTGAAAGAAGAAACACTAGACATACACAATCAATGGCCCTGTGGAAAGGAATAAATGTAAACCACTGAAACACTACATTAATAAAACATTTTATAAGTTTGTGGTCATGCACATGCTTATTCCTACGGAGTCATGGCGACGTTATGGGCTTACTGCCCTTACTGGCCCTTGGCCGACATCAACATAAAAAAATGGAATCGTCCATGGAAGATGTATACACAAGCGTATCTGCTCCTAAGCTCTATTAATAAACAGCCAGACTTGTGTGCTATTTCTTCAACCAGCATATAAGTTAGTAAATAGCCATAAAATATTACTATTTGTTACTGTTAACAAATCTGCTGTAGAAAAATTTATGTTCGTTCATTTATGGTGTGTTCCTATACCGTTCATCCAGTTTCAATGAACTTTTGAAGAATTGTTGTGTGTGTTAGATGTTCAGCAATTAAATGCACATTATTTTAAAGCCAGAAATGGTGAAAAATAGTTTGGCTCAGTTCTACCAACATAAATTATATTTCTTGTCATGTTTCGCTTGAACAACGTGTACTAACAGTCGTAAAATAATTTTTACTGGGAATTCAACAGTTGGTCGGAATAAATTAGTTGTACGAACCAATGAGAATGTTACAGTTGAAAGCCAATCAAAGGCTTTTTTCAATATGCAGTTTAAAAATGGCGGAGTGTGCTTGCCATATGTTTCGATTTGGCAGCGGGAGTCAATAGTTTCTTCACACTTGCAAAGAAGTTTTTGATTTTGATGCTGAACCACTATTCTGCATCTCCTTTAATATGAATCACGAGTTTGGATACTGTTATCACGTCAATGTCTGAAGCTTTAAATGTGTGGCGTGTTTTTGAGAGGACACCTAATTTATTCATGCAAACACCATATTACGTATTTGGAAAAAATTACAATTTTTAAAGCATAGTTAAAAGTATTTCCCTCTGAGTAAAATAAGTGTTTATTATTTCTTCTGAAGGTTGCAAGTTAAATGTATTTATGCATTTTATAATGTATTAAAACATGGTGCTACAAACTGTAATATAGCGTATTTAAAACAAACATTAACTGTAAATTCTGACCTTTGCATTCAAACTTATTTTCCTTTAGCAGCCCAGTGCAAAATAGGCCTGTTCGTGAATGCGAACTAGTCCAAGACATTGCGATATGTGCAGAGTGCTAAGAAACATGTACCGCAAATAGTAAGTACAAACTCGTTTGTGGAGTGTTTTTCGTAATGTTTTTGCAAAGCCGTGGAGTTAGTGAAGCTCTACGACATCTGTATTTAAAGAAGCTAACAAATACAAAATTGGTGCTAGCATTTAGTTAATGAGTGTTGGAAGTGTGATTTTTAACTATGGTTGCTGTCTCTTTGCTACCATTTTTAGACTCTTGGAGACTTCTGTGCTAATAAAATACATATATTTTGTTAAAAAAATTATTGTATTGTTGGCCATCGCAAAGATTATTCCTTATAATGATTCCTGCCTCATCACTATGATTATTGAACGCGTAGAGAATTCTGTTTTCGTAAGGAAGAATATTTTATACGTCTACAGGTTTTTAGCAAAACAAAATGTAGTGTTTGTGATGAGATTCAATAGCAGCAAGTGTTTTTGTTCCAACAAAAATATTTATAATTTAAAGGCTGTACAGTAAAATTAACTGGCATTATAAAGCGCTAGAGACAAATTTAAATATAGCCTTATCATTACAGTTATGTTTGTAATATTGAAATATGTAGTGTTATATTACAGTAGATTATTTTAGTGTTGTAAGTATGTTTTTATTTTAATGTCTGAAATATTGATCTTGTGAATCCTTCGCTATATGTTGACTAAACAAGTAACAACAGACTATTAGCTGTTAGCCACTGGCATAATTTGATACGTGAATGCTTCGATTCCGATTCCTCCTAACCTCCGTAACCTGAACATATAATTTAACGCTTAGATTTGTACTTAGTGATAGCTAAAGGCATGGAGCTATTCTCTCAGTAATATGTTTTTGTACTTGTTTTGATTGAAACAACGTAACTATTCCCCACAAATCAGATCATATTGTTATTTGAAGTAAATATTTGCTGCTAATGTATTTTGTACCACTGGCCATTTTCCTTGCATTGCGGTTACCGCAAATGTAGAAACAGTGTCTACCATATGTGACGTGCCTACATACTCGAGATTTGCGTTTGCTACTATTCCAACATCATCAAACTCTGAAAATTGAAATGCAGTATAAACTACAAGACTTTCATAATCAGTCCAATTCCGATTGCGGTGAACACTAAGAAAATCGCTTCTCAATTAAACTAAATTTGTGATGAAAAATATTTGTACTCGGGCCGCTGGCTTATTTCAGAACATAGTTGCTAGCTGTGTGTCAGTTAAGTTATGAAGTTTTCTAAGTTAGGAACAAAAAATAAGGCTAGGATAATATTATAAACGTAACAGAAACACCTGTGATACTGATTTGAGTGGAAATTTAGCAACAAAATTCATTATTTATAATCACATTTTTAATGGTACTGTAACACTACAAAAACCGTTATAACTGTTAAAATGTTTTTGTATTATGATCTGAAATGTTTTATTAGAGTAAGTGCAATATGTTTGTTTTTTTTTCTGTTTAAATAATTGCATAGCCATTAAGCACAATTTTCAAAGAATAGAAAAAAATTGAGTACAGTATATTTTTGCAAAATGTTTCCAATTAAGTTTGCCTATATGTATGCTTGTTTAATGTTTAAATGACTTGCTGAAAAATTTACATGAATCCTGTCAAAACGTAGAAGTAATGAATTTTGACAAAAAATTGTTGTGTGATCTTTATGCTAAATTATTACATCTAGTTGGAGTTGACCGATTTTCTTCTTGAAAAGTTGGTACATCTGTATTCCTATTTATGGTACTACCTAAATGCTGGACTTGATGGTTATGAATTGGCCTAATTTAATAAATAATGTGTGTACATACATTTTTAATTGGACTGTGATTTTGTACAATTGTATTTTGAATAAATGGCCAAATCAGTAAATATCTAATAGCCAATGTTCATGTTTGGATTTAATGTGATATTTGAAGGTTCCCACACCCAATAATTAAAATTTTAGTTGCATTGAGTTATCATATCGTTACCACCCTTGCCCCCATAAAAAGAATAACAGTTCCAAGGAAGAACCCCGCCCTTTCTCAATTTATTTTTGCTATCCTCCTCAACACAAATAGCTCAGTATGTCAGTATAATGCATATATTTGATGTTATTTACAACAGCATATATGAGTAGCACAAAATACTAACACATCTTGATTTCTAATGGTGTTGAAAATTTTTTTTGTTTAAAGTACATAGTGGAAAGCATACAACCTAGTACGTAGTGAAAATTACACAACACATTACCTGTTGCTAAGATGGGCTAAGGTCTCTTAATAGTACATGACAAAAGAAATATGATCACAGCACGCTCATACATATTTGCTATGGTGTATACTTGGCACAGTCTTAAGTAGTTAGTAAGCAGGGATACAGTATAGCTTGGGTGACTCTAGCTAAGCACCATGTCAAAGAGTTGTGCACAGTCTTCTCCGTTAAGAACTTAATCTCCAACAAGATCTGGTTGACTGGTCTGTCACTTCTTACAAGGAGGTATCTGCTGCAAATATTCATGGTACAAATGTTTCCACAGTTGGTTGGCTATCGATCATACTAACTTCCACCCTTGAGATCAGTAGATAAGCAGAGGCTGCAATAATCATTTCTGAAGTCTCTGGTACAGCCACAAGAGGCCACCCAATGTTAAAATGTCCAGGTGTGATTTCTGTCAGGTCAAAAGGGTCCAATGACATTTAAGTCATGGGTCCGAAATTGAGAAGGTCCTTGAACCTGGTGCAAATTGTGGTAAGTTCTTCCACAGTTAAAATTTGTTCACCTACAACCTGCCTAAGTGATGTTTTTGCTGATTTCATGGTAGCCTTCTATATAATCCTTCTTGATGATGGCTTGATGGTGGAAGAAAGTGAAACTTGATAGAGTGAGACAACACAAATTCATAAAGAAGAGGAGATTTAAGTAATTGTTAAATAAAAGGATGGTGAAGTGGTTTGGAAGCACCTGAAAAATTTGTTCTGCAATCAGAGTATAGACCAGGCTGGTACACAAACCCCGTCTTAATATGAAATGCTGAAACTGTCAGGTGTAAAGTCAGTAACAACTGCCTTTGTTGAAAACAGGTAAAAATGGATATGTATGACATTTGAGTGATGCAGTGACATTGGGCATTACATTGAATGGAAATTTTTCCAGCGTAGTCCACATCATTGCTCTATACACTCCTGTATGCAGATTTCTGACAACAGGTAGATATCCCATCATGGGAGGGATGTTCACGGAGTGATAATAAAATTACCATGCACATTAAAAAGAAAATCTCTACATCTAATCAAAGATCAAGTAGAGAGAATTAAAAAAAGGTTGGAACAATAGAGGTTGCAAGGGTTGGAGCAGCATGTAAATACTTGAATAATGGACATCCACCAAGGCCTGAACAGCTGGATGAATCGTTGACAATATGATGGGATATGTAGCTGCTGGTTTGATGCTTCCGTTTGATAAATGCCCACCCATCCTTAGAAAACTGTGCAGATCTACAAAGGATGCCAACCATTGTATTCAAGTCAAGCAAGGTTTTCCTTCTTAAAGAGCTTTGCCTCATCTTAAAAGTGCATGTATTGGAGACATTTACACATCAGGAGATTGCCTTATCCAACTCCATGGAGGAGAGTGATATTTGTCAATAAATTAGGCTTTGACGATTTTAGACGAAATGCTTCACATATGCCATGATACAGACCATCTTCTGCTAATATGAAATATCTATTTTAATACTAAAAGCTCTTGTGTAGTCACCGAAAGTGCATGAGAACTTCTCATTTGAAGGATGACTTCAGTACTTTGAGTTACTCGGAACACAGGCCAACTGAATTAGCACTATCACTTGGGTTGTCTTTAGAAGTAAATGCTTGCATAGCTAAGGAGGGACCCACTCCTGGATCTGAGCAACTCCATTGGCTATATAAGCATTTTGTCAATAAGGTTGTGCCTTTATCCAGACCAGCACAACAGTAGAATCCATTGAGCAATGAATAACTCTGATGCCTAGATTTTGAACCAGAAAGGTTCTGGAGTCCATTTCGTAACTCAGATTTTTCGTAAGTTCAATAATAGGTTAGGTACCTGAGGAACTTCGCAATATACTAAAATTTTTAAATATATAATTTTCATAAAATAAGGTTGTATTTAATAAACCAAAAAGCAATAATTAAGACTGAAAGAATAAGCAAACACGTACTTGCAACGCACATATTTTGTTTTGATATTATCTGTAAATGTGTGGTGTGTGAGGCACACATTAATCCATCGGCACAGTGGGGAGATTTGGCAATGGTTGGCTCAATCCACACTCACGCACATGCACACACACACATATTCACATGCATGCAAGTTGCAAAATAGATACCTATCTCAGTCAAGGACACTGAGAGATCTGCTCTCTCATATTACAAAGTGGTTAATTTTGCAAGCCTTAACTGTTGTGGTGTAAGCTTTGCTCGTAAATCTGAAAAATATCTGCTAAAGAATGTGCTTTGCTATTTTTCCTATATCCACTGCTGTAAACATAACTTATTCGTAGGATACTTTAAAAACTCTTGATTGTATTTGAGGAGAGGATTTACTTCACTCCACTGTATGCATCCAACCATAATCTTCGATTTTTATACGTGGCTGCTAGCCAATAAAAAAGAAAATTCTTATGTGCAATTTTATTATTTTTTATGACTTCTGAGATGCATCAACTGCTAGCCAATAAATATAAATAGTCAAACTGTTGCAGAATATCTCAGAACTCAGTCTGGAATAAAAAAATAACGCAAATTTGCATGCCTCTACTTGCTCATGCCTTTTAATAAAAATACATAATTCTTTGTTACAAAATTATTCTGATTACATTTAGTTAATTTATTTAATGAAATGTAAGTTTGCTGCTTAATAGCTCAAGGAATCAACTACACAATAACTGAGTAATGTGGTACAATGATGACACTGACTGGCATTCAGGAGGATCAGAGTTTTTATCACTGATCTAGCCATCCTGATATAGGTGTTTTCCATGGTTTTGCTAGGTCACTCTAGGAAATACTTGACTGGTTCTTTAGCCATGGTCATGGCTGTTACCTCCTTTAATCTCTATCTTGTATGTTGTGATGTGGCAGTTGCTTCTTCTAAGATGCCAACCCGACAGACGTATGGATGGAACAGTCTAGGTTCGACGCAGCCACAAGGTAATGTGACTCACCTTGTGGGTACCAGGGGTGGGTGAAAATGTTGATCATGATAAATGTTCTGGCCTTGTTCCAATTCATCAGGTTCTACTAAATTAGCATATTAGGGAGTAATTTGAGTGTATTTTACCTTGGCCAGATAGCACTTTTGTTTTGTGTTATTATAGTTGAAATTTCTATAAACAAAAAAAATGATAATCTCACTTTCGTTAATTAATTTTTTTATGAAGCAGATGGTTCTGACAATAGTTCGCTACTGCAAACATTATAAAATCAGATAATGTTAACAAAAAACCCCATAGATCAAAACAAGCTCGAAATGCACTATACTGTCGGTTGGAGTTCAACATATTATTATTGTGGAGTGACTGCCCAATAATTCAGTTCTAGTTTAAGTCAAAGCTCGGTACTGCAATTTACCTACTTTTGTACTCATAAGCTGGTACTTAACCCGCAATAGAGTATAGCTACAAGGCTATAGTATGCAACACCTATTGCTACATTTAACTTTTCCTCACTACATTAAGACATTACAAAAAGAGGGCTTAACTATCGCCTTTATGTTAAGCGATTCTGCCCCCTGCCCCCCCCCCCCCGAGGTTTCAACATCCCACTCAAACACTCACCTACGCCCCATACACCTCTGCTCTCTACCACAGTGACACCCAGACTGTAAACACTCAGCCGGCCGTATCTCTGCGTCTCAGTGATTTCACTTTGACTGACTCTCTTCCTTGGCGGACACATTGACTTACTCGGCACCATGGCGGAGTGATACAACAAGATCTAATTTACTTATAAAATGGTCTACTGACATTTATAATGAAATGAATTTGTGTCACACATATATTGACAAAAGTATTGAATAGTTTACCACACAATAAACAAATAATATTCATTATTTTATTTTATTGGGGACATATTGTATCATCAAATGGTCAAACAGTTCGGCAGCACACTACCGTGCCAGTGCTCGGTTGCACACGGCACTATCACCCATGATGCTATAAACAATGGGCTTGCTGACCAGGCTTCATGCCTGCATGCCCCTCTACGTGCCTCCTTGAGACTGAACTTTGACCTGCAGATGAATCACATACAAGAGGAGGAAAACTTACTGTCTAAGTGAAATTTGCAAAATCATAAACAAAGCAAAACACAAGAAAAAGTTATTTAGAAAAGTTGTTTAAAATTTAATTCTCTTCAAAATGAGTCCAAACATGATACAAAACAATTAAAATGGACCTGCTAGAAAATTACTTTCAAACCCTAATTAGCTATTAAATTTATTTATTTTTTTTAAATTTTTTATTTTAATTGCTTTACTAGCATTCGCTGTTAATATGTTGGATCCTGCAGTATAAATTCTCACATTTAATTTAATAGGAATTATTTCATTGTTACACAAAACACTAATCAGGTATTGTTATAAAAAAATTGAAGTTACCATATGATATAAACCAAACCCACGGACTGTGTACCAGTGCACGTCACAACATAAAGGTGTGTTGTGTATCGTCTCTATTGACCTCGTTGTGGATGAGATGTGAAACGCAAAAAAAATATTGCAATACTAGACAAGCATATAATGGTGTTCATAAGGTCGAACATGGCTATTTTAAATAGAACAAACAGTTATGATGAACAGTACGAAAGATGTTGATGGCTGTATTAATTCGAGATGTAAATTAACCTTCATTTTCGTCTATTTTTTGTGTACTTATTTCAAAGTAAGCATGCATCGTTATGGTAGTAATGCACGTGCTGTTTGCTATTTTATTAATGCTTGTGTGTTTTGTTTTTATTTAGACAATGCACTTTACTGTTTTACCATCGACACATCAGGATTATGGCTTAGATACGCCCAACGTTGGGAAAATGGTAACAATGACTCTGTAGATGAGTTGGACAAGATGTGGGTATCAAGATTAGGGGAATAGACTGGCTAGCAGGGAGAACTGGAACTGAGATGAGTGTGGAAAGGGTACACAGCAGAAGCCACTCCATGCCACAATGGACTTAGACTTGAAATAACATTAAGCGTCACTTGTGGCTGGACTTAAATAAAAGGTTTATGTAGTTTACTTATCATTAGAAGCGAATTGATGGGATTGTGCTGAAGGCACCTGTGCCAGTAGAGCAGATCTGAGGGTCTAAACACCTCCAGTGGGTTATGCGGGAAAAATAGCATGAGGGTAGCGGTGAACTTATGGTATTAAGTTAAGCCTTAGAACATGGAGGCTGGCAGGGGATGAGGAGCCCTGGGTCAGAAACAATAAAAACGGTACCGGTAATTGAATACTTAACTATTGCAAACTAAAAGTTACTGGCACAAAACACTGGTGAAGAACCTGGGGTAGACTCAATAAAGACGCTAGACCCACACCAAGCTAGGCACACGAGTGTGTCTGACTTCACATATCACAAAATAGTCCGTACAAAAAAAATAGTTACAAAAGTTACATCGGGCAAATGAACACTGGAAATTTTTTGAAAACGTGAACAAAACATTATTATCCTTCATAAGTGTCTTATTTTGGATAATTGTTTCCACATTACATTATTATACTGCAGAAGTATAAGTAACATAGCATAGCTGATGTAACATGGAAAATAGCTAGACAATGGTGATTGATAATAAATGAATAATAATAATACTTTTGTAAAACATGAAAACAATTAGACACTTGAAAAATGTTGGAATTTTAAAGAATAAAGTTTAGAAAACACAATTTTAAGGTATTATTTATAATTTACAACACACTTTTAGTGTAGGCCACACTAAATGAGTATAGTGTGGCAAGCAGACTTGTGGGAGGGTGTGCTTTGCACACATCGCTTATAATAATAAAATTGAGATTCATGTTTCTCCCACAATACTAATTTTTGCATAAATAAATATTATGAAAGTGTCCATGCACATACTACACTATCAATGTGACATGTTAAAAAAGTAATGTGTATTACCTTAGATTTCATGCAGAAATATGAATCACCAGGTCTTGCTAATGGATGTTTGTTCGTTATTTATAAAGCCCACTTAGGCATACTGCATGTCACAACTCACTCTTCAAAACAAAATGAGTTAGCGGGTGACTCTTCAAAAGCCTATTTTACTGTTAGCTACGGCAGCGGAGGGAGGAGGAGAATGGATGAATACATAAAGGGAGTGGTTCAAGGTCGTGAATTTTATAAGGTTGCTGTATTGGGCTGTAAGAAGATTCCAAGCTACTGAATAATTTTCAGTGGTGTTGTGTAAGATTCATCATGTTTGGCAGACAAAACCACGTGATCAAATTCCTCAGGTACTGAATTTTACTGAAGTATGTCATCAAAAAAGGCAGTTATGGCAGCTTCAACCACATCGAGTTGAATGCCAAACACATTTATATTGTGCACTACTTGCGTGGTGCATTCTTGTAAGGTTGAGAGATCTCAATTTCATTCAATGGATTTAATTTAGATGACTGGATACTTAATTTAATGAGAAAAGTGATGAAACCCACAGCAATACTAGTCTAACAATCCTGAAGTATCAAAGAATTAATCAGTGAAAGCATAAACACAAGGAATGAAACTTAGGACATTAATGTTGTGCAAAATCGAGGATATGTAACTCATGTGGGGAAGAAAGGCACTAGTGAGTTCAAAAACACTACGAAAGGAAACAAATCCTGTTGCCATAAAATGAATAATGAGAGAAAATAACTACCAGAAGAGCAAAATATGTTAAGTGAATAGAACACATTTCTAATTACAAAATTAAACACCTGAAAATCATCCAATACTCTTGAAAAGCTATGTTATTGCCGGAGATGCTGGAGCAGTGAGTGGATTTCAAGATTGCGGCGAGACGGTTTCATACATGTGGGTACAATATTCACTTCACATAGAACATGTAAAGCGAGTGCAAAAACCAAAAAATTGTTGTTTCGAAAGAAAAAAATCTGGATTGGAGGGCCATAAATGTTAAAAAATGCATATACAGTAAGTACTCGTTTTACATTGGGGATATAGTCCCGAAAACAGTGACCAGGATAAAACAACTTAAATTGAGTCAGACCTGCCATCCACTGTCTACGGCCAGCCGAACACACGTAAGGTTGGTCGGTCGATAGCGCATGCCACAGTGTGAGTTATTATTGCAAATGGTGAAATGACAGCATTGGAAACAAGTTTATTCATAGTAAAACTGGTTAATTCGAAATTATGTAATTCAGAGGTTCTGTCATTGTCCAAAATTCAACAATATGGTTCATATGTTTTACAGTCTGGTTGGTTTGGAATACAGTTAATTTGTATTTCAAAGCCCATTTCTGGTCCAGACAGCCATCACATCATAGTAATTCAAAATTATGTTTGTAAAAAAGTTGGTAAATTTTCCCAGAAACTAAGAATCAAACAGCACCTTGTGGATTTCTTTCATTATTGCACCTATCATGTTGACCTTGAGGCTTCTTTTGTGTCTGCTTGCGGACGGTGCTCTAATTTGAGTGTGACGTGTGTGTGTATGTCTGAAAGAGTAAAAAAATAATTGGAGGGTAAGAATGGCACAGCACGAGAGCCTGTGGCTGTGTTGTGTCTATCACTTTAGTCTGAAGTCTGACAGAAAGATGATAAGCCGGCAGTAGCATGCAGAAGGGAAATAAAATTAAGAGCCAACAAAAAAATTCATGTAGGGGCTAGGCAGTTTGCAAACACATACATAGCTTTCTTGCCATGTGTCTAGAACAGGACCAGCACTCAATACTTACCTACATTCACACTTTAGACACTGCTTGTTTTATTTTTAGAACTTCTCTACTCCAAACCCCCCTTGCCGTGATGCCTAAGTTGTGTCATTCAGAAAGTGTCTGTCTTACGTTATCTCTATCTTTCTCAGCACTTTGTTGCTAGGATGCTAGCAAGCAGACTGACTGGCTGGCATGTAAAATTACACACATCCGACCCGCCTACTGCAGACAATGTTTAGCTGACAGATTTGAGATATGAAACACTTTATATGATTTTAGGTTGACACACTTGAAATTAACAAAGTTTTACTGCAACGGATTTTCGGCATGATTATTTTAACCAGCCATAATCATACACTTAAGAGCTGGAATATTTAGTGGACATTGTAAACATGTATTATTAAAAGTTACAGTTCTGAAAAAATGTTTTTATTCATTTTTTCTTAACAGACAGTGAAATGTTGCGGTAAAATTAGAATATTTTAAGCTCTGTGATAAAATTGTTTTACAATTTTTATGTAAAAATATAAAGTGGTTTAGCACTTAACAGATATTAATGTATTGGATATGTGTGACAGGAAATAGCTGGTTTTCGGGAAGCCCGGAAAGGATCACAAAACAAACGTAATACAATTATAAATATGTAAACAATGTGTGTTAAAATAAAGTAATGAAGCAGTAAACAGCATGAAACATTTGTTTTTGCATTCCTTCTTGTCATCCTGTTATCACTGGTATGTTTGAATCCAAGACACACGTGTAAATCAGAGCTTTCTGAAGAAATTATTTACACATGTAGTAATTAGAAACATGCGCAGTACGTGTTTCACTATTCAAAGTCGCTGCAAACCTTACAATTTACCGTAAATACTCGCTCCTATGACACACATTTTTTGAGACTTTTTTCAGGTCTAAAAGTGGGCTGCATCTTAGATCGGTGACATTTGGAGTCACCAGGTTTTTTAACAAATTTATGCTTTAAAAAATTGTTCCATGTTATGTTAGGACTTAGAAAGTGGAATACTGCATACTAAACACAGAAGCAATTATAAACAAACACCTTATCGGCCCACATGCCGCATATGGCATCAAGAGTAATAGTATTTGCATCTTACACCATTTTTACGCAGCAAAGTACACAGCCACATACCTCACAAGCTGAGTGATCGATGAGATAGCAAAAATTGTCAAGGTCAAATAGGTTTATGTGATGCTAGAGAAAAAGATTAGATAATGCTTGGCTGTTTTCTTTTTGCTTTTTTTTTTACGAAGTGGGTGACACTCTAGGATTTTTTTTTTGATTTGCTGCATTGTGAAAAAAAAATGGAACATGTCATCTAGTCTAGCATGTATGGAAACAAGGATAATTGGAGAGTGGGAGGTGAAAGACAATTTTGTGGCTTAGCTGCACGTGACTGTCGAAAAGTTTTGGCAGGGGCTGCAAGGCTCTGGCTGTAACCTACATGTAACCTTTACATGGACATGGTAACTTGTTTTGAAGGGAGGAGAGACCCAGACAGTATCAGAAGACAGAACGACAAAGTTGAGAGAGGCACATTTATGTTATTACGGCTACTGGGGCTGTACAAAGTGGAAGAGGAAACTGCTGTGTTATTTATCGCAGGGAGGTGAAAATGCTCTGTCATGCTAGTCTTTGTGTCCAGGCGTGCGCATTGGAAGCAGACAGCTCCTGTTATAGTGAATGACATAATAGGGCGACGCACATGTGCATTATAGTAGATAGTACAATCAAATAAAATGGAAAAGCACTGGACAGTATTGTACAATTTACGTACGTTGCTTTGGTTAAACCAAAGAGAACCATATATGGGAATATCATAAACAATGTTATTCTAAATCTACGACTATTTAAATTGAAACATGGGTACTTAAATGTTACAGACGTTAATCCGAAATGATGTGAAGCGGTACAACATAATTTGAGGACTTGCTGTATTTGATATATTTTAAAATAGACTAGCACAAAATACATAACACATCTTGATTTCCACTGGTGTTGACAAAATGTTTTGTTTAAAGTACGTAGAGAAAATAACATACAATATTTAACCCTAATAAATTTTGCAAAGTTGCCTTGACACTGTGACATACTCACTTGTCACACTTAAGTATGTATTATGTAATGTGTTTGTTTCGGATTTCATGCAGTCAGTGTTGACTAGTCACAATTCAGTTTTGTATTTTTAAAGAAATCCTTACAGATGATTAAAGAAAATCTGTGTTTAATTTTTAGGAACATAAACAATGCCCAGTTTGGCATTTCAAAATGTTTTATTTCAACAGATGGCACACTGACAGTAGCTAACTTTTGATAAAAAATTAGGAAATGGGAGTAATGTCTAGTGAGTACAGGCTTGTGGATGCTTTCAGTTTTCTTTTCTTCTGTTTTGCAATCTTAGGAATTATTCTGGAAATAAATTGATCCTATTTATGTCATTCACCGAATATTATAACTGTAGTTGTAATTTCACTTTTTAGCTTTTTATAGGTGGGTAATCCAAGAATATCCCAAAGAACCTGCACATTAATCACTGAAATATGACATAACTAGGAAGGGGCAGATGTGGGATGTGCCCAGAGAGCTCGGGGAAAGAGGGTGCTAAACAGGTATTTTTATTTTGCTGTCGACTGAAAATGTTAGGATAGCAAGAAAGACAGGGGGCAGGGCAAGTTCTTACCCCGGGTGCAAATGAGCTTATTTACATCTCTGGACTTAATTGGGATATTGTTTGGTGCTATACTGGAGCATGGGAGGGAATTTTATGTCAGAAAAATATATTTTACTCTGTATCAAAACATTTTGTTGATTGTTATCTAATTGAATATATGTTAAACATTTTTGGTCTTATATTTTTTATGTTATAGTATTTTGTCTTATAATGTAACAGCTAAGGCAAATTTTTGTATGTTTTGCAGATAAACGAGGTCATATATTAAATTTATTCCCATTTATGGATGTTAACATGAAAAGAAAAGACAGAAAATAAAGTCAATCTCACTGATGTTATCATTCACAAATATGGATGAAAATCCAATGGTAAGAGTTGAACAAATTATTTTAATTTTACTTTTGTTTGTTTTCAATAGCATAGTGACATAGTTAGAGTGTGAGAGAGAGGGAGAAAGAGAAAGAGAATGAGTGAGGAAGTGTGTTTGTCTACTTGTGTGTTTGTGTGTGTGTGTTTTTATGTGTGCATGTAAATGTGAGTGGGCATAAGATACCTTGCGAGGATATATGCCAGTTTGCTGCACGACGCTGTGAAGACATTTTTTCTTGTGAGGACCGGGTGCCGGTCCTCATAAGGAACTGTCCTCATATTCGTATTCTACCGGCTATTCTGAGTTCATAAATATGTAGGACATTGTATTTCTAGATGGTCCTCGTTTTGCTGTCTAAATGCTGGATTTGTAGTTTAACAGTTTTCCACCAGGCGGTATTCTAGTCGACTTGCATACACGGGTCTTCCAATCTGTGCCGTTCAAGCGAGAACCTCTTTACACACAACTTAAAGTTGCATACTCTTGGAATGTAACATACTTTGCGAGTACCTGATGTAAATTAACTACTAGTATCCCATACACCAAACGAGAACCATTTCCAGCAGCCAATCAGGAAGCATTATTTGAAAGTTTAAACGTGTGCACACTCGCATCTACATATTGCCAGTAAATCAGAAAATTATGACAAAATGAACACTTGTGGAATATTTTTGCAAAAAGAAACATTTTTACAAACAGAGTCCAATGTATTTATTAAAGCCCTTGAGGGCTCTGACCACCTGCCTTGTAGCCACGTAATTTCAGTCAGGAATCAATGTTAAAGTTTTTAATTATCTGTAAATATGTATTGTTTGGGAAAGGTAACAGACGGAATGGTATTGTACATTGAGTGCATACTTCAAACTGGACGCCCGTGAGAAAGTGATGGAATAAAGGGCAAGGAATAGGTTGGTCCCACAGAATAACTCACTGGTAAGCGACAACGTCTGTCACGTTTCCCAAACACGAAAAGTCTGAAAACAACCCCGCCGGTGATGTAACCGTGAACTCTTTGGCGGGAGGCGAGTGGTATGGCCATTTTTTTTTTTTTTTTTTTAAGAAAATGTTTGGTAAAATGGGAAGGAAAATAAATTATATTAGCATTTATTTCACGTTTAATCTACATATCTGCAAAATTGGTATACTCTGTTTCACATAAGTTTGGATGAATTTGACAGCAACTTATAGGTAATAATTTTCAGTATTTTGCAATTTTTTGCGCAATGCAAGATATTTTTAGGTTTAAAATGAACCAGAAATGTCCATTTCAGCATTTGTACTGCAAAGTTTGTCTTGTGTAGTGGGACAAATAATAAAATATTACAAATTATTGCCCATTAGTTGCTGCCAGATTTATCCAAACTTAAATGAAATGGAGAACAGGTGGAATTAAACATATATTTTCACGGCATAACAAACATCCTTTAATCCAATTAAATATAGCAGTACTGTAGTCTTCAGAAGACTGTCTCTAAAGTTCTGATATTCTAGTATTTGTCTCTGACTGTTTCTGGCTGGCCAAACTTAATTTGTAAACCTCTCGAGACAGATAACCGCAAAAGTAAGAATTACCGTTGAGTAATAATAACAGCATTTCTCTTTGCAGTCTTATTGTTACGTACAGTGGAAGTATTTTTTTTTGCTTGCTGCGGAAAATGCATAGCGCAATGTGTTTATAACATAACTTTACGGAGCAGGAGGTTCTGGGTTTGAATGCTGTGTAAGGCAATGGTGTGAATTTAAGTTATGTCATGATAGTTTATAATTCTAATACTCTTCAAGGCATGAAAAGTTGGAATCCTAACTTACTATTATCTCTCATTGTTCAACGATAAGATCTACCACGCTTTTGCACTCGTGCATTACTCGTAGTAGATAATATTTACTTTAGGTACCTTTTTGTACACTAAATAAGCAGTTCAGCTCTTGAGTGTTAGAACAACTTGCAAATTACTAGTTGAGCTAACTCTGCAGCAGTCTACATAGCTATAGATGTCTACGCGAAAAAAAATCCTAAGTCTCTGCCAGTAACAGCGACTTATCCTCGGCCTTATTTGTAGTCACAACAAAATTGACCTTAAGATGTAATCACAGTCTCTTAAATGTAAGAATGTAATCGAATGAAATAAGTACTTTACGTGGTATGAAAACTGATTTCCCTCAAGCACAATCGTTGGTGACTGTGCCCTCAATAGCATATTTTTTTTACAAAACCTTCGCTTAAAGTTTAGCGCCATTAGGAAGAAACGCAACTGGTGCTCGAACCTTGAAGAGATTGAAACTTCGGTATAAATTATTTTACGTTGGTCGTATCTGCTTTTCAAACTGTCTGCGTTGAGAAGTTTACAACATGTAAGTTTCCCCCTTAATAATTGGGTTATCATATACACTAAAAAAATATATTATGTAAATTTTTTAAAGCGTTCACGTAAGCATCTATGTGATGCTGATAACATCTAATATCTCTGCTGGTTAGATAGATATCATGGGCTGATCGAAAACAAAATGTTACACTGTTTCACAACTTTAGAGAGTGAATTTAAAAAAAAAAACTTAATTTCACATCTTAAACCTTTATATGAGTATTCTATAAATCATTACCTGAAGCTAAATCAACGATAAAAAATTATGTCACCCTTTACAGTACTGAGAGTACGTATTTAGAAAAATCCTTAAATTTTTTTCATCTTGAAGCAAAAATAAAATTGAATATTTTGGTGGGTTTTGTTTACATCTAAAACACATTGCAGGTCTTTTCACTTTCAAAAAACCCTTTAATCACATTTTAAACTACTTTTTGGTGTCTCTTGTACGTGAATAACACAATAAAATAGCCTGCTGGGTTCAATATGTATCGACGATTAAAAAAACATTTAATCATTTTTCACCCCTTTTCTCCTCCTTAGGTAGGAAATTTCGAGAATTCGTGAAATTACTTTTCAGGTATTTGGGTAAGCATCAATAATTAACAAAAATCATGTCAACATATTTAAGATCAATATGATAGTTGTATATTGATTGTGAATATAAAATAAATTTAACCCTTTTTACCTCCTTAGGGCCAAATTCGGAAAATGTATTTAAATAATATTTTATATATATACATAAGCATGAATCTAAAGCAAAAAACACTTCAATGCCTCAATTGGTTTGATATGGAGGAATAATCGGGAACGTCATTTATGTATCTTTACCCCCTTAAATTATCAAATATAAAACCGTCTTGAAGTCATGTTGTAGTCATTTGTATACGTAGCCAATTGATGTACGAATCACAATGGTAGCCAGTTGTGTTCCAGTTATACAGACAATTTCCCCCTTTTTACTGCTTGGGGGACGAAATTAAGAAAAAGGAAAATCAACTTTTTGGGTATTTACATAAGCATAATTTTAAAGTGAAAACCTACTCATTATCCGAAGGGTTGGATGTTTATCGTTAATTAATCGTAAACACATTTAAGGCCTTTTCACCCTAATTTCGAAGAACCCTGAAATTTGATCGTATGATTTTTTGTGTGTCCCATTGAAGTAAAAATCTTGATCATAGGCCGTCGGGTTCGAGCTCTAGCTTCGATTCTTTGAAAATACATTTCAACCTTTTTCACATCTTTAGAGGTCGAATTTCGAAAAATCCCTTCTTAGTGCTCGCCTACGACCACACACAAATTTTCAAGGTTCAGTGGTTTGGGCTGCAGTTTGATGTGACGAAGCCTGGTGAAACAGGCCACTAGGTCAGCATCGGTAACTTAGTTCATATGTAGTTAGTTTGTAGGCCGTACACATAAACGAAAATATGCTTTAAGGCGTTTGAGTGAATGTTCACATGTAATACGATGTCGGAACGTAGTATTTTTGTCTGGCGAGAAGCCTGGAAGAGTTTATCAAGTAAAAGTGTCGCCAAAGAACTTAATTCATGTAGGGTATAAATTATGCAATTATTAATTGTAATGACTTCTAAACAGAAATTTTCAACATTATAAATTTTGTAACATATAATAATATCTATATTAATGTAAAAAGCAGTGGTTATGTGTCAGAGAACTTTCACTTATTATCAGTAATACGTACATTTTTGGAAGTTGGCCTCCAGCCTTTTTTACAGCACACAAGTTCACAATTGTATGTATACTTTACAAGATACTCTTCACTGTTTTAATCTGGTCTAATAATACAATTCTGTCAGACGGGCGACTGAAATACATCGCTTCTGCAGATATTGCCACAATTATTTTCAATCAGTTGCTAAAAATACTACTCTTCTAATTTACGTACGCTCGGAAAAAACCCTTGAACATACAATGACTGAATATATCTGATCACTTGACCAATACTACCCAATATGTCATACCTACTCATTTCTACGAATAAAACTGAAATTTAATGTAGAATTAAGAAAAGTAAATAATTGGAAATTTTTGATATCTGATTGGCTTGTTAGTTATAGAGTAAAATACTATTGTTAATATATTTAGTTTACAACGTACTCTTAGTTTCAAATGCATCGGCTCGTTTACTTAAGGGGCTATCTATGGGTTTGAAGATCTGTCTTATTATTGTTAGACATACTGTAGAGAAGTTATAACTCACTGCGGTAAAGAATATCACACTCCACCTGGTAAAACCTTAACAGAGTCTTCTGGCTACACCCATGAGGTGTACATTCCAATCGGAATAGTTACAACCTAACAAATTATTCCATAGTGCACTCATAACCAGAATATTACAAGGACAGCTTAATTGAAAGACAGGCTTACAAAACGTTGTATGAAGTTGTTTAAACCTCAGCAGTCTAGACATGCTTATATCACAACAGTACCTAGTCTTTACTTTAACCTTATTACCTGAGTTGTGTATAAATTTACTAGTCGGTAACAATGGTCCTTATTTGGCATCTTGTCGACTGAGCTGTGTACATTTTTCCGTAAGAAACAGGGTGGTCCTCACTTTGTCTGTTCTAAGTCACTGTGTGAAAAAGTTCGTTATTTCTCCCTGGACCTCGTATCGGCTGGTCAAACACATGGTCCTCATGAGATACAATAAATCCACCCTGCCATATACAAATCTTACAAATAATTTTATTTCCAAAATTTCAACATATGTATAGGATCACAAAAATTACCCCATCTCACTTATAATATTTGTCAAACATTGATGATTAATTTGTTGAGGTCCTCATAATGACTTTAAACTCGGCGGTCATCAGAAGATACGCTAGTCCCGTATAGATGTGTGTGTGTGATGCACAAGTATTTGCACATATGTGATTGTATCATGCATTTGCATGTTGTCTCAGTTTATTAATATTAACCCTGAAAGGACTTTAAAAAATATTGTTTTTAAATTTAAGAAGTATTTAAAGTAAATAATATATGAATGTTAAGAATTTTAGATGGGACCAGAAAATGCAGTTGTTGAATTGGAAGAATCACAAACGTGAAAGATTTTAAACTTTGAGATTACTGTATTTGCAATTGATTGTGGGCATGTGAGTAGAAATGTACATCTGTGCATGTGTCTGTGCACACGTGTTTAATACACACGTATACAAACTCATCTGTGTGTGCATGATTTGTGTATTTACAAGCTGTATGTTGCTTCCCTCATAATGTGGTTGGCAGCGATTCTTTAAATGTAGTTTTCTTGCTTCCTATTTATCATATTTACCCATGTACCACTTGTCCCCATGTAAGACCCGCACCCCATTTTGTGAACATACTCTCTTGAAAAAATAAATGTTTTTTCAGTATTTTGTTTGTATTATATTATTTCTTATACTTTTGTGTAGTAAACATAACAAAATTATATCCATGAAGTCTAGACCTGCACGACATATTGTCAACATGCTCTCTTGAAAGAAGCTTTTTTCACTGTTTTGTTTGAATTTAATGTACTTTTGCTTAAGTACGTAATGAAATTATACCCCAGAAGTATAAATACTGCGTAGCACCAGGCACAGCATGTTGGAACAAAGATGGCAATTGCTGGCTTGCGCGGAACATGGGTGAACTATCAACGGCAACGTATACTGCACTCTATTAACTACAAGCTGTAACTGAAGAGAGCGCTCAGCCGCGCTGTAATGTGGCACATTCTGATGGAGTAACAAAGCACTAACTTGGCCCGCGCAGCTTCTGCGTGCATAGATGCTTGTTCATCGGGCCAAAGAAGTCAAATAATTCACTGTCAATCATTATTGTTGTAATATGCAGACTTTTTAGAAGGCGTGGCTGACAGTAATGCTACAATCTCATGTTATTGTGTACATACTTATATTTCGTTTGTAATAAATACTTCCAGCAATCTAATGTATAGTAAATCTCATTTTTCTAGGCCTCATTTTTCATCCAAAACCTTGATTTACCTGTATGACTCGCGCCCCATCTTTTCAATTTGGTTCTTTGGAAAAAATGCATAAATAAATACTGTAATTTCAATAATACTGAAACAAAACCATATTAAACAATCTCTGGTACTTCATATGCCGTAAAACATTTATTAATTTATTAAATAACTTATTTAGATACCCAGTTGAGTGCAAAATTTGACTAAGTATGCAACCAACATAATTTTTGTGGCTAAACACAACCGTCAACATTTCAGCAAAATATGGCATGAGTTATCTTCACAAGAATGCATAGCTTACTGAACATGTTTGTATATTGTGCAATCAAAATGGTTTCATATCACACACAAAAGTATTTGAAATTACTTTACATGAGTATCATTGCTAAATTATTTAAAGTAATTGGTATTCTGTAAACTTTTTAGTTTTGTGATGCACTGGCCCTATTGACGTGTTACCAACAAGTAGCGTCAAATGGTAACACCCTTCTATTTGTGCACAATACAGTAGGAAATACCTTTCATTAGACATTTTTCAAGCAGAGCAAGAAAATATAGCTTTAAGGAAAATAAAGAAATTCATCAAAATATATGTGTTTTATGCCATTCATGTTCATATATGAGGCATTTCTCAAGTTCATCCAGAATATGAAAAGTAATATGTAGTTAATTATTCAAGTTTTTTGTATCAACCATGAAGAGTTACAATGCCAAAATTCGACAAATAAGGTTCATACATTTGTTAGTTCATGACAGTTTCAATGCAGTAAGTCAATTACATATAAATTGCTATCAAGAGTACATCCTTAAAATAAATAGGGGCTATTAATACTAAACACACAAAGACAAAACAGCATTACAAATGATAAATTGGAATATGAAAGCTAACATATGGATGTCCCATTTTTCATTCTAAATAGACACAGTTTCTGAATAACATAGTTTACGATGTTCCCCGCCAACACCTCTTTGGTTGTCTTTGGTAGTCTTTGGTAAAACTAAAACACTGTACATAAATGGAGGGCTGTAAAGTAGTTGTAAATTTTAATGCTCTGTGTAACTAGTGTATGATACATGTGATTCGGTGATAGGTGCTGCATGCTTACCACAAACACACGCTCCTGCCCATGTAGGCCAGCGTGACACAGCAGTGTCCCACTCTACCCCTCCGTATATCCCCATTGCTCATCAGTCGCTGCATGGGCAGAGTTTTAGATGTGCTACTGTTAACTTTATCGCTGTATTGACGTATTTGCAGTACAGTATCAGTTCATTGTGATTATTTTTTTTACTTGATGAGATGACTTACTAACTACGGAATTTATGTTAAATTTAGTTACTAAAAAAATAAAGATAGAACACCTGTCTCGTTAACCACGAAAATGAAAATTGTGCAAAAATTGATGTACATGGGATAGGGATGTTGATGTAAGTAGTGTTACTTCGTTTAATTCTATGTTTTGTGACATCGATTTTAAGGTCAGGCTCACCTGTTTTCTACTGCTTTGCTATGGTTATTTTTTGTACCCAAACGAGCTCAGATATAAAAAATCTGTTGGGCAATTTTGTTTAAATTAGTTTTCACCATGTTGGCTATTTTTTTTTCAGGCAGTAAACACTACTGATTTTTTTCATTATTTAACTAACCAAATTTTGGTTAATCGGCTTTTATAGTCAGAACTTTATAACTGTTTGTCTTGAAACAATTGCCTATCACTGTAAAAACATTTAAAACTAAACTGCTAGTAAGATTTGTAATGTTTGCTCTCAATCTACCTTTAAAAAAGTAATTATTGTAAAAAAAAAAAAAAAAAGGAGTGGGGGAGCATGGCCTAAAGTGTCGTTTTCTTGTGCAAAATTGAAAAAAAAAATGTGTGAATTTTATTAATTTTACACGACACTATTCCTAGAGATGATGGTATATCGCGAAAATGTTTTGTTTCAAGATAGCCTTGAAAACACTGACACAACGTAGCTGTCTACAGACCAATACCAGGCATCCAATATTACAATATCGGGATTATTATTGGCTCAGTCAAATAGGGCAACAGCTCCACGTACAAGCTAAAGCCAGTAATCTTCTGGTAAGCTGGACGTGTATTGAAATCCATCAAACAGTCAACTTTTCCCGTGATAAACCATCATCTCTAACTATTCCATACATAAATTTTAAGGTTGGTAGTGACTGAACTATTTAACACAGTATATGTGTGCTGGCGAGACAGTCGTAATTGTTAATCTGTGTAACAGACCTGCACGTGTGCAACAATTAACCGCTACGTTGTGTCATGTTCATAGTTAACAGGGCTAATGACATCAGCCAAGTTTACTACATTAATAGTGTGAATGACATGTAAATGTACTACCGTATTTGCCGGCATACATGACAACTATTTTTACAAATTTTTGGCTTTCAAAAATTGCTACTTGTCTTATATGAATGTTTGAAAATTTTTGGTAACCTAAAAATTGTTTGAAAGTTAAGCTTTAAGCTGTGGAGTTGTATGATGTTCCATGGAATTACATTTTTCGTCACAAATGAAATCAAGTGCCCCATTTTTTTAAAATAAAATTTACAGTACAAAATTTTGATGAGCGTCATTTTCATAACAAAGGAAACTTTTACCTTGCAGTGAAGCAGCGATCTATGTGCCTATATATATCCTTTGTCTCGCCATCCCACAACTCTCGGGAGGAGAAAACGAGGATTTAGGTCTGCATGCTTAGATCCTTTGTCTCGCCAGCACAAAACTCTTGGGCGGAGAAATTGAGGATCTAGGTACCGCATGCCTAGATCATTTGTCTCACCAGCACAAAACTCTCGGGCGGAGAAAAGGACCTAGGTACTGTACCACACATTCATGCGTCATAGTCTAGTGCTAGGCTGGCAGGCGACAACACCGCACAGGAACGCCATGACCTTGCAAGCAGCTGTTGTAGTCCAGCATTGCCATGTAGTACGCAGCGTGCCTCAGTCTATAGAGTTGCCGAGTCGCGCACATCTGCCGGCAACTGATGATGTCGCCGGCCATGTATGCCGTGCATTTGCTTGGCTCTTGGGTGCCCGGAGGGCGGTAGTAGGCAATTTTATTGGTTTATGTTTGTGCTATGATATTTATATAACAGTATTAAATGCATTAAAATTATTTAAACTGAATTTTCAATGCTTCTGGCAAAGGGAATTTTTTTTTTTTTTTTTTCAGAAATTTCAAAATTAATAATTTACTTTTTTTTTCTTCAAGATTTTGTACCTTCAAAACCATGACTCGTCTTATATGTAGGGCAGTCATATATGCCGGCAAATACAATTTTTAGGGCCACGATTTTGTTGCGAAAAGATTTTTGCCCCACTTTGTTTCAGTGTCTCACGTGCACATCTGCATTTCTGTTTCAAGGTTATTGGCAGCGTGTCTTTGTTCAGACACGTTTCTCATTTGACTGCACCAATCAGAATAAGATATTGTGACTCTGTACGTCTATAATTTGCCAAGGCAAGTGTGAGTAAAATCATCCAACCACAGACGATGTAGCACAGCTGCAGGTGTGCACATGACACATCGAAACCAAATGTTGCAAAAATCTTTTCGTCATAAAATCGCGGCTCTAACAATTTTATGTCGAGCTCTATTGTTCTTGACATACACCCTAAACTTCAAATAAAAAATGTGTGATTCAGCTCTACATATTTATTACATGTTAAAAAGCACTGCTCAAAGCTTTGTATGAAGTTTACTTAATGTGATTCAGTGGACAAGCTGACCTTAAATAAGCTAACCAAAGTATACTGTAAAACGGATTCATACTAAAATGTCTTGTTGCTGTGTGTACAGGCGGACTGCAAGCACTGGACTTCTTTCTAAGGCAGTGTAATGCATATAATAGTACACTTTGAACAATGCATCATAAACACGTAGTAAACTTTTCAAATCATTATATCTTACAGAATAATTCTTTTTGCTGTTTGGATCATCACAGGTAGTGTCTGTCTTTCACTGTGTTGTAGAAATTCAAAGACATTTTGTGCAGTGTGTTTATTTTTAGTTTTCTACCTCTTATTTAATGTTAATAAAAATCAGTAAACTCACCTAAATATTTTTTTTATGTGTATGCATAATACATGATTAATAATTGCATAAATTAAACAATATAATACATTGAATGTGTATGAATATTTAATTATTTATTTGCAGTTAATTCCTTACAACTGTAAATTTATTACTTTAAAAATTGCATCTGAACATATATTTTGTTACTTGAATAACATTTGTATTTTTCTTCCCTCCTCATTCTCCACAGGCCTTAGAATAGCTTGTTTCATTTATTTAATGCGTAAAAAGCTCTTCTTTTTTTATCACTTACACTAAACCCTTTAGTATACATCCTGTTATTTGTATCGTATTAACAGCATTTTATAACTACAGCAAGTCGTAACAACTGACTGGCTCTCGTGTTTGGAACTGGAACTGGAAAGAGCTGCTGGGTGGTGTTCTGGCTTTTGCAGAGATCAATTTCCTTGGCTCAAATCAGCATCAGCTGCTGTTGTTGGCTCTTCGTCCTCTGTAGATATCTCATTACTAGGGATGTCACCTGCCATCTCATACAGAACAGTACAAGTACAATGACTCCCAGATCCATACATATGAATGCGTGAGACATATTTTCTTAACTTGAAGGTCTGTGATATTGTCACTTTTGAACTGTTTAATTTGTGACATCTGATGAACTATATAAACTGTTCTTCCAAAATTGATAATCAATATATCAATTTTGAATTCGCTGTGAGTTATTTTTACTTCTTTACTTTCTTCCGTTGTTAACATTGACTTCACATCTGTAATTGTAATATTGTGAAAATAACGCTATTTGAATTACATTGCTGATAAGCGAGAGGAGTTGAATTTTATCGCTCAAAATCTTGCAATTGCCTGAATCCACTTCTCCAGTTCTACCGTACCACTGCAATTATTCGAGCAATGTTTGTAGTTTTCAATCTCTCTGATATTGAATACAACCAGCTATTCCCTTCTACTGATCTAATAAACATTGGCATAAAGAAATTACCTAGAACTTCTAGATTACATAGACTGTAATCTTGACCAGGTAATGCTATTACAAAATTTGCTGAACAGTTTGGTGCCTTTATCAAAAATGTAGGGACATTCGCAAGGCAAACTACATTATTGCTTCCCTTACATTCACTCAGATCTGCCTCTGTCATAAGAGCATATAACTGTGTTTCTGAAATAATGATGTAAGGATGACTTGGTGTAATCTGAATATATCTCATTAAACTTGACACAAGCACTAGAAATGGGTAAGCCCTATTAACTGAAAAATATCTGTTCATTGACTTCAAAGGAAACTCTGTTATAATCTGTGTACTATTTGTAGTCACTAAGACATGTACTGTCATAATCTTGTAATAATTGTACGCCTTGTGTAACTCTACTCCTGTGATCAATGTCTTGTCACTTGACATTTTGAATGTTATCCCTCTGAATATTTTGTATAAGTTACCAGGAATCAGCACTATGCTGGGAAGCTTTCTCATAGATATATCCAACGACGTCTTAGTCCATATTATCTCCTGCTTGAACGACTGAAATATAAACTGTAACTTAATAAATTACTTGGGTTATTAGGGATGAATGTTCTTGGATAGGTCCTCAAGTCTATGTGCTAAAGTGTCTCCCGCATTAATATATATTTATTTCTGTTGCCACTTTCTCAGTATTTCACTTATTTCTCTTTCATTTACATCCTGTTTATATGTCTGTTGCTTCCCATTTATGTGTATTAGCTTTTCTTGTTTCTTGTTCAACTTACTCGTTATTTCATGCATTTAAACATAATCATAATTTGTGAGGATTACAAATGAAAGCTTGACCACTGAACCTCGTACATCGAATAATCCTCTGTTAACTCTAGTGTTAGCCTTTGGTAAAATCAATACCTCCAAAAATTTTTCTCCAACTCCTCAATAATCTTATCAATAATTAGCAACTCAGCATATAGAACTGCACAATCTGTGCCAATGCTATCTATCTCTTACTCTCTGAATCTTATTTATTCCATATTTAAATTTCATAATGACTTATATACCTCCCTGATGGGTAGGTCTAGCATGTTTGTTCACTTGTCACCATGTGAACATCACATCATTTTCGTGTACCACCAGAGTCATGCCGGCACCTAAATTATGAACTACAATGCAAATAAATATTCCTGTTTCTAAATCTCTCATCACCTCAACAAACTTTAAACATAATTGTCACCATGACATAGTTTTCTAGACAAAATTCTTAACTCTTCACTAATGTTTATTAATCATCAACATTTCTCTCTGTGATATCAGTCACCTCATCTAAATTATTTCTCGTATTGGAACGGAAACACAAATTTTATCTATCACCATTTGTAGATAGGATCCTTGTCCTTAAATATTTCAATGGTTCCCAAATGTTGTCTACATCATTATTTTAATTTTCAACATCACTGTCATATAGATGGTTTTCTTCTCTTGGACATACTGCAACTATTCCTCAACTTCACCTATTTCACTTATATCACTTATTTGTGTCACTCAGAATAGGGGCGTATGTGATCCGTAAACTGGTTGGTCGGAGTACTGATAATCAGGAGTTTAATGTACCAATAGAAGTTCGACAGGTAACCTGACTAAACACTGGTTGTGTGCAAATATAGTGTTTCATCTTCCTGAATATTTGGCATTTTAGTTTTCCTATTATAATATTCTTTCTGTTTTTCAAAAGCTAATATCTCGCTCTCTCTCTTGCTATCTCACAAGCTTATTTTAATTTATTAACCTAGTGACATTTTCTTGTGCAGCATTACACCTCTGATTTTCCTTTCCTGCTTGACAACTGAGGTGCTGTAGGGTTGGTTTTACTGCAGGGTAACCCCTATGATTTATATCTCCCTGATAAACAAGGTCTTCTAAGGGTGGTAACCCAACATCCTTCCTGTAAATAATAAAATGTGGACTATAAACCCGTTACTGTGGTGTTATCCCATATGCCTGAACAACATAAGGAAGGTATTCTTCGCTATTACTCCCATACTCATTTACATAATGTGATATATCACACACCGAGAATAATAAGGCCACATCTCAAAAAATTAAAACTTTACTACTGGATAGCAATTTGAAAGTTTACTCGTAGTCTTTGAAATCAGGAATTGCTTGACCTAGACACATTTTCTAGAAAATAACACATCCTTATCATCTTTAATTAGTACATGGAATTAATAACATTATTAAATCTATTTTATTTAAAATGACACTTATGTTCTTATAATTTTAAAATAAGAGACAAATGTTCATTCTGTGTTCAAGTAGTTTCTCATTGTTTTTGGTAAAATATGAATACCGAAATTAAGTTCAACAACACAACACTTCCTTATTTCTCAAAATTATTAATGAATAGTTGTGACTGAGAATACTTCAGTCATAATATTCAATTTTTAAAGTCTTCCAACAGAACATTATCTTCAGCTTCTCCTTCATCCTCGTTAGTTGTCTCTTCCACACTTGCAAATTTATTGAAGAACGGATGATGAAGCCTTGGTATCACACCTGTAGAACACAAGTCTAGAAGATCTTAAATCTTGTTCCTAGGAAATCTTGGAACATTTTCACAGGCCTGATGCAGAACTAGCACACTATAGCGATGACCTCGCTGACTTCTTTTCACGAGTATCATCTGGAAATTGCTCTCTCCGTAGTGTGTTTTGTAAAACAGAACAATAGGAGTATGCCTCAATGACTTTCAGGGAATTCCAAATTTACTTTCTGGCCACCCTCATTAACATTGTAATTGCTACCTATGTCTTTTGCCAACTTCTTCAAATTGTTGTCGTCCTCTGTTGCAAGCTCCCTGACTATATGGTTTTCCAACCTTCTTTACCATTTTAATCATTGGTGTCCACTGTGTTGGAGTGCATATTGGACCTGATTTCAGAGACCTCTTCTTTCGTCTCTCAATTGTGGCATGCATGGAATCGCCTTCATTCTGAGAATGGCCATATACCACGTATTTGTGTGTGATATAGGATGTGAAGTGTCTGAACAGCAAAGAGGTACAGAGATGCAATAGCCTTATTTTTATTTTGTCCTGCAGCAAGCATCAACAGAATAAAACACAACAGCTTGTTGAGTTTGAAGGTGTTCTTGAAGATAGGCTTTAATGCATGTCCCTATTTCGTTGACCCTTACATTAGCTATTTCTTGACTTGTTTCAAAAGCAGCAGAATCTTTTTATCCTTTCCAACATAAAAAATTGTAAAATTAAAACAGTTCAGTTTTCTTTTGTAGTGCACCACGTAAATGTCTCCACATGGTGACTGTAGGATTGCCTGTAGATTAAAGCATAAAACTAACTATCAAAGGTCCTTCTTGAGCAAGTGTAGCGTCTTTGCACTTTTCTTCCCTTCTTAAAAGTTTATTTCTGCAGTGGTTATTATACTTTGCTTAAATGTTTTCCTTTTCTTGTTCAGTGGAATTTGTATAACTCTGACAAAGTGAACATTGATCTTTTTTGGTACAACATTGATCTTTTTTGGTTCAAAAAAGAAGAGGTTAAATTCATTGTTGAAGATTTCCCAGTTTACATTTACTTTCACTGAAAGCAGGTTGTTTTAGACAAATGTTATTATGCTACATAAACATCCTTTTAATAATAAGTACAGTAGAACATCATTAATCCATGATGGTCGGGACCAAGACAGTTATGGATTGCTCCATATCACGGATTAACCATTAAAAATTCGGAAGTGCTTGCCAGACACGTGCCTGCGGCACGCAGCTGTGTATGAAGGTTAACGCCGAGAAACATTACAGATCCCTAGTTCCGCAGTGCCTAGGCGCTGATGTAACAAGTAAATAAAAACAAATTTACTGTACTTAAAAATGTTGCTGATAAGCACATTAAAATAACTTACAAGGTACACACACGTACGAGAAGAAAGATACACGTACCTCGAGATAATATATAACCACTGCTGAAGCTTGAGAACACTGTATTCTCTTAGCTGGCTCTTTTTTTTTTGTACGTCTGTTAGGCAGGCACAAGCAACCACAGCACTTCTATTCCTATACAAATCTCTCACACATTCGCGCACCCCCCCCCCCACTTCTTTTTATCAATATGTTCCTACGGTATTAGTCGGCATGCAACACACACCTACGTATTGCCTTCATCCTGCAGCCGGTTTCGCTGGGTGTCTCGCTCAAAATGAGGAATCACTGCTTCTTAATAACATGCAAGCGTACACTGCACGTAAGATAATGACACGCCCACTTTTATCGCAGGTAATTACTGTCAGTAGTGATAAGTTATCTTGGACACAGCATCTGTCTTCACGGAGCAAAGGAGATAACTCGCCTCCTCTATCGGAACATTTCCTGTTGGTGCAGAGTGGTTGCACAGGCGTCAGATGCGTCTGCTGGACCTTTCCTTCTTCTACATCAATTATGATCTATTATTTGGTAGCGAAATCTGAAGTCTCCCTCTAGCTGCTTACCTCATTTGAAAAAGCACATAACAAATCA
The DNA here is from genome assembly GCA_003012365.1 of Medauroidea extradentata. Taxonomy (NCBI): domain Eukaryota; kingdom Metazoa; phylum Arthropoda; class Insecta; order Phasmatodea; family Phasmatidae; genus Medauroidea; species Medauroidea extradentata. Next base: position 67,360 of record PNEQ01067560.1, on the reverse strand, counting down.
AATTCCTGCGACTCTGCATAGGTCAATAATAATCATAATTAAAGTTGCATTAAAAGTCGTGGTTAAAAAATCATGAATAAACCAAAGCAGAAAATGCAAGTTGAAGTTGAAACCACAATGGCTGTTAACTACTTGAGAAATATTGTGCCTTGTCACATGTAAATGGGTGCTATTTAATTATTATAGAGAAATGCACACATTTGGAATGGGTACAAGGTTAAGTTTTCAAACCGCCAGAAGAGTATTGGAGGCATCACAATGGCCGAAGGATTAACGGTAAGATAAATGGAAAAAGAGGGAGAGTGAGTGAGCGAGTGGGATATTTTGGTCAGCGCTTAGTATTGAGGTCTTACGTGCTGGTGAGGGGTCAAATGAGGTATGGAGCAGCACCAGAATGAATCTGTGGGGGAAACAGGAGATCCCCGAGAAAACCAGCCAGCCAACAGTTTTGTCCAGCACGATTCCTACATGCAAAAATCTGGGGACCGACCCTGCCGGGAATTGAACCCGGATCCCCTAAGAGGGGGAGAGAGGGCCAGCTGGGGGTGGTGTGGTAGCTATAGATAATAAAGGTGTACTACACACGAAACATTAGCTGAAATTGCACACGGTCAGCTAAAACTACCCTTCATCCCCTCTCATTTCACAGTCACAGTTGATCCGTACCCTCCGGTCCCCTTAATCTCTAGATGTGCTATCAACTAGGTGATACCACAGGCATAATCCCAGCAACCATCTGCACTCCAGAGAGAGGTAAACCTTAAGGATAGATCTAGTGGATCTGTTTTTGCTTGGACTGAGATGGTAAGTAAAAAGGTTAAAGACCTGAGGCCGAGTACCTAAAGAAATCAGTTATCAGTACTTTAAATCACTTGTTTAGGCTTTATGAAAATTAACTTTAGTTTTAGAAGAATGAAGGGACCAAAAAAAGAAAACATAGATCGGATCAACCATTTATTTAATGGTTGAAAGCTCTTCAAGCAAGAACAGCAAAACATCAATAAATAACAAAAAGATGTTGCGTATTACCATATAAATATCTGTTCAAAACAAGTAACTTTTTTTTGACAAGAACTTACATAATAAAAAGAATTATTATTATTTTATGAATGCATTTTGTTAGGAGATCTCCGATTAAAGAAAATTAAGTAGACTAAATAATCAACACTTTATTTAAACACATTTTTTTGTAGGTTATTGTTCCAAAACTTTTAAATTTCTCAATTTCTCTTGTTAAAACATATAGATATTTAAAATTACATTGTTCAGTGAAATATAAACTCTTTTGGTTTAAAGTTTATGCTACTTGAAGGTCGGTGGTCTTAATTAAAAAAAAAAAGAAAAACTGGAAATACCGACTTTAAGCTGCCGCAGCCATCACAGACAGTAGAGGGCAAGCAGGACAAATCCAACTAAATGGCCATTGGATTGGAGAAGAGTTCCCTGCGGAATCTCCCGAATTAATCAGGAATCAGAAAGCCATAAAAACGGTGTGGTGACATCCTCACGGGCACTGCTTTAAACAAGCAAAACAAAAAATTCAAACGAAAAGGGAAACCCGGAAATAATATATTGCCTACAAAGAAACACACATGGGGCATAAATTAAACACTCACTCCACGGCGGATGTCTTAAATAGACGTAAGAAAAATCAAACTAACTCTGCACCAAGAATTTTCAACAGTCAACCATGATTGCTGTTTCGGAGAAGAAGACCACAGATATCTTCAAGATATACTTGTCCACAAATAAAATACGTGTTCGCTTCACCTAACGTTTCGATAGGTCGAATCGCCGAGTGTAACAATAGTACTCTATAGAATAATATATATACAATGAAATAAGTAGCCATCTTTGAATAAAATTAATTCATTAAAATTAAGTTTTTAAGTTAGGATTTACATGAATAAAAAAGGTTAGCATAAGACTTGACTGACAGTTACATCAGTGTGTACAAAAGATTGTTGCTTTATAATACAATGATTTATTTTGGCCATTAACAAATGAATTAAAGTATTACAAAATAAAATTCAAATAGAAGTAGTAAAGATAACTGATAACTGTCACTTTGCCATATACTCTGAAACAAGAGCATAAAATTAATTATAACTATTAAAAATAGTTAGCTAATAAAATACAAGTATTGCCAAACGGCACACAGTCATTTCCTTTTCGCAACACAACCATCAGATTGGCTGATGCTGCTGCTGCTGCTGCTGCCGCCGCGGCCGCCGCCGCCGCCACCCTCCCACTCCCTTACAACCCACTTCCGCTCCCTCCTGCTGCATCTCTTACACAACCTTTTCTCTCCCTTGTATTGTCATTCTTTCAACTCACACAATCCTTCTTTCCTTTCTTCCAAGCCACGTGGTGAATATAAGTGTCTGCTGGCTTAGAGAGCTTGTTTGCCTGTCCATGCGCCACTAATTATCAGCGCTTTCATTTTGTACTTTACGTGTGTATTTTTGTAACTTCTCAAATTGTCCAGAGTTATCCAGTTCCCAAATCAGCACAGCATGGATTAACAAGGTCCTACTGTATAAATCAAACATGTTCTTAACAATGTGCGACACCTTTTGAAACTTTCAGTTTCCCTATTATTTTGTACATGTAAAAGTAAAACGGTATTTTAAAAATTGTACTCATCCCATTCATGTATTGAATCTGTCGCCATCCTAATTAGCTTTCTTGACCGGGATGATTGTGTGAAATCCATCTTGGGTCCGTAATAGTAACTAGCTGTACAGCCCTCAACTTTATTATTCCCCTCCATTTCATAATCAGGTGTGTAAAAACTTTATGAAATTAACAATGGTTTCCTTTCCTTATAAAATCAGGAGTGCCAACACTTCATCCGAATAAGGCTACAACACAAACTATGGCTGTGCTATATTAGAACTTAATTTCAGCCGTAAGAGTAACAAGGCCGTATGTCAACATGTGTCTGTTTTATTCTGACATTTCTGAAATGTTAGTGTGATAACATATCTCATCTCAGGTGGATATTTATTGTACTAAATATATGGCCTATTTACACTGAATAGATCTATCCTGGTACATTCGAAATATCCAAAAATGTAAAGAATTTTTTTTTAGAGAGGGCTGTATTTTTCTCAGTGTTCGATATTATCTAAGATACTATGTAATCTCTCCACCTAACCAATACTCTAAGGTCGAAATGGTGTTGTCTGTAACTTCTTAATTGCGACAGTTTACATGTTTCTAACATCAACTTTGACACAAAATTTCTACTGTGGTCTGTATGTAAATTCTCTGGACATCTATGTTCAACACTGTCTGCTCGACAAAATATTTCGCTACGGTTTCCGCAATGTGGTCTGGTATTGGAATTGCTTTAAAATGTCTCGTGAAATAATCCATAAATGTTAACACGCATTTATTTTCACTCTTACTTATAGGCAATGGACAGAGACCATCTAATTACACTAACTGAAACGAATAGGTAACCTCTGGCAGGAGCCTAACACTACTCGTGCTGTGTTGATGCTTTTCCAATGTGTATATTTTTCACACTATAAAATATATTCCTCAACATATTTTTTTTTAAATTAGGCCACCAGTATAAGGTGCTAAACACATTCCTTAGTGAGATAAACATGGAGTAATATGGTGTTGGTTTATCACTTTTGGAACGAAAGTTGTAGATATCATAACTAAATTTGTAGCATTTTCTTTCTTACGGAAAATGCCTCTCTTGTCTGTAAAATAACTGTCCCTATTCTCTTTAAGTATTTCCTGACAAACCTTGTCATTTTTCTGGTCCTATACAACGTCACTTAAATCAATATCTTTTTTTATCATTTTCAAACTCCGGCACTCTAAGGCCGGTATTCCTAAACGTTTGTATAAGGGTTTAGGTGCAGCATACGTCATGCCTAGACCTTATCGGTATTCCTAAACGTTTGTATAAGGGTTTAGGGTAAGGTCATTGCCTATTCAGGACTAATCTGTGACTTTTCCTTGTCCTAATATAACTACGCATGCGCAGTACGCTTAGCCCTACAGACGGCTACACACGTTACAACGTATTTTACTGCTTGTTGGACAAATATCGTTTTTAATAATAAAAAGAGAAAACAAAAACATTCTAATCATAAGAAAATAAAACTTTGTGGCAGCAGAAATACTAAATAATAACTTTACTAGCATTTTAAAACCCCAAATAATCCAAAATCAACGAATTTGTAGTTTTAAAAACTTTGCAGTAAATGTATATTTTATTGGTCGTTCTTACGCAAGTGATTGAGTAGCTTTGGCGCTAACGTGTCGGCCCGGTAATAATTTTATTTGGGTTCGAATCCCGATCACTCCAAATTTTTTTTTACTTTTTTATATATTTGTATCACAATAAGGTAAAAATGAAATTAATGTTTATTTCCATAAATATAGTTTCTAAGCATTAAACTGACTCAAAAATATAGAAATAAGATAAATGTATAATGAAACATTAATGAATAGAAATATTTTTCCCCTGTAAATTGCAGTCAACATGTAGGAATACCACGTCTAGTGTACGGAATATAATGATTTGACTTTTTTTTTTCTTTAAATGCTTGCAAATAGAATGAATAATGGATGTACGATCAATAGGCACCTTTTGTGTACTGGCCTACTTAGAAAATATGCAATTACAATAGTTACAAACTTCTATATACTGTTGATTTAAACACATTTTTGTAAGATACGATACGTTCAACTAACATTCAGAAGTTCTATGTTTTTATTTACAAACATTCCAATATTTTTTAAATTAATTTCCGAAATAAAATTTTTGCAAGTAAATTAAAACGAATGTCGTTATATATTTTTTCCTAAACGACTCGTATTTAATCTGCGTTACGTCATGTTACATAAAAGTTTCAGAAATAATGAAATGTGTTCACGATATATTCACCTATGAAAAAAAGTATGTACATCTGTAACGGGATGTTTCCAAAACAGCTAGCGTGCTGTAAATAATTTGTAAAATTAACTCCGTTCTCGTGCCATTGTAATTCAAAATTTAGTTAAATGTATGAAAATAAATTACAGTTTTGTAAAAGTCTAATTAAAAAATCATTTATATGACAGAAAATCTGCTCGCTGATTCTGTGACTTGTGCATAGAGACGATAGGACATTTAATAGACATGCAAATGCTGCTCTTAACTTATTAGTTTTCTTCAGTATTTTGTAAGGAAAATCTCAAGGTAAGTGATAACATTTAAAAACTGCAGTTTTATTTTTAAAGTAAACACACTAGTACACTAATCTGCGAATGGTATGTGCATATATCGAGAAAGTATAAGCCTAACTAATAAGACCAAGTTGCTTAATTTCGTGCAAATAAACCAAAAAATTTCACATTGATCATGTAGATGTAAACATTATAAAATATTTCTTTGTTTCTTCATGTGATTCTATCTTCTAACAGAGTGAACCTACAACAATTTAAACTAATGAAACCAAAGTTTGAAAAATTAGGTTTTTAATTTTACATTTTCTTAGAGTCGGCGCAGATGTTATAGGAGAAAATAAATTAATTCATGACACGAAATCGTGGGAAATAGAGTATGTTCAGTATTATTAACGTTGAATCGCCAAATTACATTTAATACACAATTTCCTTGTAAGTTATGCGGGATAATTTTTCTATTTTAATGAGGCTATAGCTTATGAAATACATGTCAAAAATATGTCCTAAAATTTTTCTGCAAAGTGAATTATAGTGGTAGTAATAATAACCAGAAAATAACTACAAAATGTTATTTCTTAAAATGTAAAGCAATATAACAAGGGCTGAAACAATTTTATCAAAAGAAAAAAAAAATATTACGTCAATTTAAAACTATTACTTATTTCACATAATCATTGAAATTACATTTTCAACTTATCTCATCATAAATTTCTCCACGCCGTGCTAATAAAAAATTTTCTGTATCATCCTGTGTTAAAAACTGAAAATGATATGTTAAAAATATGTTAATATCAAATATATGTACCGAGTTTGGTGATTTCCAGATGCGTGGTTAGTGTAGATAACTCATGTGATCAAGAATACTTAAGATACATTACCAGCATTTTGATAGGATAATGCAAACAACATATCTCTTCAAAAAATTAGTTTTGTTTATCTCATGAAGAAAAAATGTTTTAATTGACCGCCATTATGAAAATATGAACTAAGTACATATAAGTCTAATCAACTTTGTCTACTGCACTACATTTTTATCAAGTTTGATTACATTAGCTCCGTATGTTCGATTTTTTAATGTGGAGGAGAAATTGAGAAATACACAAACGGACAATGGAAAGTAGACTAAAAGAAAAAGAAGAAAACCTTCGAGGTCCTGCATACGTGTGCACGTCATTGTGGTAGCCGTTTTCCCATGCCTCCAAGAGGTGCGCCGAGATTGGGCCGTTACCAGATTATTCGAAAACTGCTTAACGCACATGAGTGATGTCTGCTTAGGAATATTATTCAAAGATTACTATACATGTGTATACCAATTTCTGGTACAACAGTAATCATTAAAGCATATTGTAAAGCGGCCAAAATGGCAAAAATGGGTGTTTTAGCAGTGCTTTCCGAGCATTGAAATCTTGCTACAGAATCTTCTATAGGGTGCAGATATATACAACTCACCTTTATCGTCAAAATTACAGTTATGTCTCGTAAAGGTGAGGTTCGGCGAAAAGATAGAACACCAGTTAGTTACTTGCGCCTAGAGGCTAGGGTAATGAGTGATGTGCATGCTTTCTCGAACTTACAGCTTCCGCATTTGTAGGTCTCGAACGCGCAAAAGATGTCCACGTAGATACCAATTTATAAAAATAAAACTTACTTTTTTTTACTTTGCACAAGAGATTGTAACTTTATTTTTAATACTTAAAATTTTAAAGCTATGTAACATATATTTTAATCTATATTACTGTATTTATGATTTGTTATAGTTTGAAACAATTTAAAATGCAATACATTACGTTTTAAATGTAAAAAATTAATGTATTATTGTTAAATAGCTGTTGAAAGTCACTGCTACTTGTTCTATAAAAAAGCACTGCCCAGCGTCGCCTTCATTTATTTATAACCGCACACGGGACTGCAAAGAATTATCAGTGACTTATCCGATACCTTCAGAACGTTTAGGAATACGGTTGCTAGATAGGACACAAACCTTGCGCTTCTGTGTCCCGAGATGGTTGCACATTATTCCTGTACAAACCGGTAAACCGTATATTACCGTTTGCCTGCCGAAAATTATATTTAACAATACGAGAGTTGGCAAACACAAGAAAATGGTACTTAAAATAAAATTTTATGATGGCGAGAATGTTAAGTGATAAGCTACAAGCTTTTCAAAAACTTTAAATTATTAATAAATAAGAAAATTAATATTTTGTAGACAGTTTGCTAAATGCAGGATTTAGTATAAATGTTTTGCGCTGTAATGATACCAGCGCAGTTGGTTCAGGTGGCAAGAAGCACCTCCATAAAACAGAAATCTGTGATGGTCGGGTTGCTGCATTTCACAGATTAACTATTAAAAGTTTGGAAGTGCTTGCCAGCTACATGCCTGCAGCATCCAGCTGTGTAAGAAGATCAAGGCCAAGAAACACTACAGATTCCGAGTCCCGTTATGCCTTGGTGCTGATGTAAGAAGTAAATAAAAACAAATTTACGGCAGGCACAAGCAACCACAGTAATTCTGTTCCTACACACTGTCTCTCTCATTTGCCACCCCTTATCAGTAAACTCCTATCACATGTGTCAGCACACCACAAGCGCGCGCGCACACACACACAAACATATTTTCTTCAGCCTGAGCCAGCTTCCCTTGGCATCTCACTCTAAACAAAGATTCACTGCTTCATAATACAGTGCAAGCAAACACTGCACTGTAAGATAATGACACTGATAGTATTTTTTGTGTCTAGACATTCAATAAGAAGGCCCGGCATTTACACAACTCAAAATCCAAAATAAATTTTGATAACCGGGGCCCTAAACAGTAAGACAGGCCGTATGCATCAAAAATGTTTTTTTTCTTTTCTTCTTCAAGAAGATTTACTAATGTTCTCAAGCCTACAACACGTTCACTTTTATGGCTGGTAATTACTGTCAGCAGTGATGAGTTATCTCGGACACTGCTTCTCGTCTTTGGTCTTAGCAAAGCAAGGAAGATAGCTTTCCTCATCTCCTTATGTATACATTTCCTGTTAGTGCTGAGTGGTCGCATAGGCAGTGGTAGCATCTGTCAACCCTTTCCTCCTGCTTTATTAATTATAATCTCATACTAAGTAGCAGAAACCAAAGTCTTCCTTTAAGCTGCTAATGCCATAAAAAAATGTCACGTCTGCATAGTTGTTAATAATTGTCTTAATTAAATCGGCAGTAAAAAATTGTAGAAAGTCATAATTAAAAATCTTCATCAATAAAGCATACCAGAAAATGCAAGTTGAAGTTAAAGTACAATGACTATGAATGACTATAGAAATTCTGAACCTTGTCACGTGTAAAAGCACACTGTTTTATTTTTAGAGAAATGCATGTGTTTGGGATAGGTAGAGGATTGAGTTTTCATGCCGAAAGAAAATGTTGGAGGCATCACAACAGTAACGGTATGGTACATGGAAAGAAGGGGAGGGGGGCCAGGTGGTGATAGTGTAGCAACATCAGATGACAAAAGGGCTCTTCACAAATCAGTAGCCAAATGTACACACTGTCCTCTTACTACGCCCCTTGGCCCTCACCCCTTTCATTTCACATTCAAGACACCCTCGCTGTGCAACACTACAACCAGATTGGCTACTGCGGCTCTCCCACTCCCTTACAACCCACTTCCGCCTCCTCCATCTTGCATCTCTTACGCAACCTTTCTCCCCCTTGTATTGTTCTTTCAACTCACACCATTATCCTGTCTTCCAAGCCAAGCAGTAAACATAAAAGACTACCAGCTTGCAGAGCTTGTTTGCTGGCCCGTGAGCTGCTAATTATGTGCGCTGTCATTTTGTACTTTTATGCATGTATTCTGGATACTTCTAAAACTGTCCCGAGTGTTCAAATTTCCGAATCAGTGCATCACGGATTAACGAGATTCTACTGTAGTTTAGAAGGGAAGTCGGAGTAAATATTCCTGATCACATACGTACTCTGGATATGATTTGTTTAAAATAAACTATTCTTATTGAATGCATGGCGCAAGTTACATAAAATCGTAAAATTTCACTGTATTTAATTACTGTACATGGTTTTTTTTCTTTCCGTTTATAGACAATTCGGCGACAGTGTTTCAGACGTCTGAAATATCAGAAGCAGATGGCAGCATCTAGCACACTAAAAAAAACATACAATTCAATTTTCAATAAATAAAAAGATTATGAAAGAATCTGGCTGGCATTATGTTTATCTGCGTATATCATGTGACATCTGATGACTACAAGCCAGCACCAACACTAGACTTGAAACAAATCACCTAACTGTTTAGGTGTCACACAGCTGCCACGTCCCTTATGTTTTGTTTTCAAAATTTGATTCCTTCCGTGTTGCCAACAAAGAGATCAGATATTGCAGAGCTTGCATGCTGTTGTGAAATAAATTATTATTTGAATATGTTTTAGACAATAGTTAAAGTGTTGTTGGGGTAGCTGTAGTCAAACGTAGGCACTTTATGCTGAAATTAGGTAAGAGGTTAAGTTATTGGTGACGGTTGTGCTTAAATGAAATATGTTAATCTAATTATTGTGAATTTACTTATGTAGTTTAGATTACACAATATTACAAAGTTATACTTCATCATTTAAATAGAGGGGAGCAGCAGTTTAGATTATTAGGTTCACGTTCAACTCTGATGGGTGACCCTTCGAACACCTTAGACCTCACAATTAAATGATGTGCCGGAAGCTGATGATGAATGTGTTCGGCTGTCAACAGACGGCAGCACGTAGTGGGTTTTGACCCAGGACCATCCTGACAATGTGGCGACAGCTGAAAGGCTTGAAGATTCCCCTGTTTCTTTGCATTATATTGCCACATTTCAGTGTTAGGAGCCAATTAAATATCACTTTTTATGTGTGCAACGCAAAATTTACACCTGCATTGTGTCTGGTTGTATTGTAGTAGAATTAAACACACTCGTGCAATAGATTACCCATTCAGTACTTATATAGTTCTGCATCGGTGCAAGTAGCAGGTGTCAATATCTAATTGGGGCCCAGATGGTGAGAATCGGTGAAGCCCTTGTCTTGTGCAGCTACCGACTTGATTGCATTTGTACCCCAGTGAGTGACTAGAGTGTTGTGTTCCTCTAATCCGGCCTTCCACCCTGGTGTCCAATTTGACTGTTTGGGTTATAAACTTTGTCTATTACCTCAAACGCTTTCTCTGTGTCCATTGAAGTGGAATTGAGGTGGGGGTAGAGGTTGATTGGACGGGAAACCAGGCGGGGAGAAGAGTAGGAGAATTTGTCAGAGGTGGGAACTCATTAAGGCGAAGATCGTCAGCCTAGTTGGAGGGAAGGTCAGGTGTTGGTTTACTGTTCTGCGGTGGTGATACTAACTTTGGAACAAACTTCACTTCAGTGGACTTGGTTTTCCTAAGGAACAGGAACAAAGTGTTGAACATCTGATGATACGGCCATTGAATAATATCATCATGAAACTTCACTGAAATAGCTCTGTGACATATATAGAAGAGGCTAAAGACACGTCGACCCCGTTAGATGGGTTTGTTAACTCATCCCTTCCCCGAAACGTTGCTAAGGAACAATTGTGAAGGCGGTGTGGTCGACGACTTGGATATGCCTGTTACGAAATGGCCGGAACCCAAGGTAAGAAGAGCATGTGTCTTTGATTTACCGATCGGCGATATTGGTGACTCACCCTGTTATCGAAATTATTGGATTTTGACTCTCACTACTCCAGAATCTGTGTGTTAAATAGGAGTACAGTTTTGAGGCCTCCAGCGTGATTGGAAATTATACAAACGAGCCTAAATGTTAGGGTGGTCATGTTCTCCATTTTTCTTTAGTGACTAAACTATTGAATAGGGACAATGAATGATTAGAGAACCGTACAAATTGTTATTAAGGTGAATGTATCTTGTTTCTGAGCCTTCCGATACATGAGAGGTTATTTATGTTTTTTACATGTATATTGGGATTTGTTTTATGTGTATTAAAGGCTATTGTGTTAGTTACGTAATACATAATCGTGTTGTCAGTTCCGTTTCTCCGGAGGTCTGGTACAACTGTGCATCTTTGCTACGGGTTTGAGTCCTGAGCAAGTGTGGAGGTCATTAATCTGTATGGAGAGTGTGTTCTTTTCACTTTGCATAATGTACGAGAGAACTGTACTTTCTGCGACTCTGGAAATATGGCGAGAAACGCGGCTACTGCATTAATTTTTGCAATTTGTAAGTAAGAATTGATAAAATATTTACCAGATGCGGGTTGTAATTTCGAGAAGGACGACGATACAACTCTCTTACAAGCGCGTGTTATTTCATACGTGGGTTTGTTTAGGCATGTAGAAAATTTAATTGAAGTGGAAGTCCCTGAATATGTTTAGGGGGCTCCGACGAATGCGTAGCAAAATTTGATTTTGCAAAGTTTTGTAGCAGAACCGAAGTTAGGGGTTTTAGAACCTGGTAAGGTATTAAACTTATTTTTTGACTGTAGATGACTTATGGTTACCTAAACCGGTAAAGGAGAAATATTTTATGCAATCTCTTGCCTTAAAGATTAACAACGAGGCTTGAGCTATATTTTGGAAGTATTGGGGCAGGGCGTTGGGTGTACTTACCAAATGTATAAATGTGCATTGTTGAACTGAGTTTCTACTGACACTTGGCGTACTTGTAAGTGCAAATTTGTAAAGCACTGTCAGCAACCACTAGAGTCAATGTGACATTTATAGAGAGTGTGAGGAAATACGCGGCGGCGCTAGATTTTCAGTTCACTGAGAAGTTTATTAAGACAGTGATGGAAAGGCGGGATCTGAGTACTAAATTTCATCAATGGACTGTAGGATTGCCTTTGACGATAGCACAGTTACATGAGTAATCTCGGATAGTGGATAAGGGTAAAGCGGACTCTAGGCGGCATTTAGCGGGATTTGAAAAGTGACTGAGCCAGATGAAAAACGTCCAGATATCAATCTAGGAATGAAGTAGCGGATGAGGCATTATTTTGGGTGTGGTTGCAGGAATCAGTGGAAGAATTTGACTGTCATATAAAAGAAGGAGAAAATGATAAGCCAGTCAATTCAAAAATAGAGTGTAGACGGGAAAGTTTCTGTTAACATAGAGTAGCATATGATTGTCGAGATTAGAATGAACGTTGTAGTAATTGTTCCAAATTTGCCCATCAGATGATCAATTGTAAACAACGGCCGGTATCTTTGGAACAGAGACAGTGTTTTTATTGCCGGAATGAAGGGCATTATCTGTCTGAGTGTCCCAAGCTTGCTAATCGTAGAAGGTCAGAAAACTAAGTCAGCCTTCTTCATCACAGGGCGGAAGGAAGAATGGTAAAGTGAAGGTCCCTGCTATATCCAAGGTAATAGGGAGTGTACCAAAGTCAGGTCCATGTGTAGTATGTGCTTTGTGGTATGGAGTGTGGGGTGTGGCAATGATTGATACCGGGGCTACTAGTTCCTCCATAAAGGCTTCCCTTTTTAGTGATCTTTTACAGATTAATCCTCGTCTGCGTTGCAAGGTTGAAAGTGAAAAGGGGAGTTAAAGGGCATGTTGGCCGATGGGAGGAGAGTTGTGTGCATGAGGTGTGCTGTGATATATTTTAAGATAGGTCTCTTTTTCTTGGTATTTCATGTTTTGGATTTGTGAGGAGTTAGTCGTTAATGTTGTAATTGGTCTTGATTTTCTGGGTTTCGCATGGGTTTCTGTTGATGTGGGTGAAGCGCGGGCTTAAAATTTGGTTTTAAGCTGGATAGTTTTGTTCCCTTTGTGCAGGCTGGTGATAAGAGTTGGGACAAGTTGAATTGTTTAGGAGAGGGGTAACAAGATAACAAATTGTAGGAACAACTTTTAGACGAGTTCGAGGACGTGATTACTTCCTGAACAGGTAAATGTTATTTGTTTCCGTATAAATTTCGGGTTGTGGATGATGTTCCAATTTGGTTACCGGACATACATAATTCTCCCCCTAAATTGGGGGCTATGAGGTGCCAAATTTTAGAGTTATTGGATGGAGTGATTTTGAAATTTTCTTCGGAGTGTGCCTTTCCGGCCTTTTTGGTGAGTAAGAAAGGTGGAGGATATAGTATAGTAATGAATTTATCCTGTCTTAGTAAAAATATCTATTTGGATCCTTCTTCGGTAGCGACGGTAGTGATGGCGTTACAACATTTAGGAAATGCCCGTGTATACACAGTGTTGGATCTTAATAATTTGTTTCATCAGTGTCTTTTGCATCCTTCATGTAGGCAATACATAGCTTTTCGGACTCCATGGGTTCATCTTTTTAATAGGGTCCCATGGGGGCCTCATTTGGGTCTGAGGCTTTGTCTTGCGTAATGGATTATGTTCTAGAAGACATAATGAATTGGCTGCTGACGAGATATGAAAGGCCTGACGACGACGAAGGGAGGGTATTATATTCTACATGTGAAACTTCTAGACTGAAGCGTCTGGTTGTACCAGTGGTATACCTGGAGACGGTTTTAAATTATTTTAACTCTTCAGTTTTTGGGATTCACATGGGTATTCAAAGAACCTAAGATAGGTAAGAGCGCATTTGTATTGGCCCAATACCCAGGAACACGTGAAACATTACGTTAGAGAATGTTTAGACTGTAACAAGTGTAAACCCGCTTGTAACACCAAAGTAGGGTTGCACATTGAAGTTTTTAGACCCTTGGTTAGGTCCCACAAAGGCAATGTATACATATTGGTGGTAGTCGATGTGTTCTCTAAATTTACCCTTCTCTTTCCTATATGGAATCTAAAGGCCATCAGTGTCTTTAGAATTTTGGAGGAATTAGTCTTTGGCAGATTTTTACCGCCCGTTCAGTTATCGACTGATAATGTTTCATATTTTGGATATTATATATTTAAGGACCTGTGCTATAGTTGGCCTGTTAAACATATCACGTCTAGTCTTTATTTTCCCAAAGGCAATGTGACTGAAAGAGTAAACCGCAATTTGAAGATCTCTTTGACGTCCATTTATCTGGAAAATCAGGCGGCATGGGATGAAGACTTGGGTATTGTTAATCTGGGTTTTAGTTCAGCCCTGCATTCGGCCACGGGAGAATCTCCCTTTAAGGTAATGTATGGAAGGGAAGCGATGCATCCATTGCTAAAAGTTTGGGGTATACCTTCCTTGGTGGAACAGATTGAGGAAAAAGAAAGGGAGGACATGATGAAGGATCGTTGCGAAACTCGCTAACGTCAAAGGTTGTTATCAGAGTTAAAGTCAATGCTGATAAGAGTATCGTCGCCATTCTTGTTGAATGAAATTGTTATGTGTAAAAGCTTTAAACTCCCCTCAAAGGTGATCATTATCGGTAGTAAGCTGCTTCCATATTTTGAAGGTCCCTTTCACATAATTAAAATCTTGGCGCCAAAGACTGTGTTGTTGACGAAAGTAAAGGATTTGAAGCCCGTGAGGAAAGCGCACGTCTCTCATCTCAAGGAGTTTACTGGTGCTATCCAGTAATCCTCTTGTGTCTCGTTTTTGATGATTTAGTTTTATTTACTGGAGAGCTGGACCGTTTCCCTATTGCAAGATTACCCCTGACCTGACTTTTAAGAGGAAGGGGATTTGTACTCCTGTGAGTGACTACTGTGTTGTGTTCCTCTGATCAGGCTTTCCACCCTGGTGTCCAATTTGACTGTTTGGATTATAAATTTTACCTATTACCTCAAAGGCTTTCTCTGAATGCACCGAAGTGGATTTTGAGGGGGGGGGTAGAGGATGCTTGGAGGGGAAACCACACGGGGAGAGAAGTAGGAGAGTTTGGTTGAGGTGGGAACTCATTAAGGCGATGATCGTCAGCCTGATTGAAGGGAAGGTCAGACTTTGGTTTACTGTCCGGTGGTGGTGATACTAACTCTGGAACAAACTTCACTTCAGTTTACATGGTTTTTTCCCAAGGAACAAAGTGTTGGACGTCTGATGATACGGCAGTTGGGAATATCATTGTGAGACTTGGCTGAAATAGCTCTTTGATATATAGAAGAGGCTGATGATGTGTTGACCCTGTTTGATGGCTTTGTTGATTCATCCCTCCCACAAAGCGTCGCTAAGGAACGATTGTGATGGTGGTGTGGTCGACGACTTGGCATATGTCTGTTGCGAAATGGCCGGAATCCAAAGTAAGTAGAGCATGTGTCTTTGATTTACCGATCGGCGATGTTGGTGACTCATCCTGTTATTGGAATTATTGGATTTTTTTTACTATCACTACTCCAGAATCTCTGTGTTAAATAGGAGTACAGTTTTGAGGCCTCCAGCGCATTTGGAAACGATAGAAACAAGCCTAAGTGATAAATGGGTTCCTGTTCTCCATTTACCTTTAGTGATTAAACAATTGAACAGGGACAATGAACGATTAGAGAACTGTACGAATTGTCATTAAGGTGAATGTTTCTCGTTTCAGGGGCTTCGGATATATGAAGGTTATCTATGTGCTTTACATGTATATTTGAAATTTCATTTATGTGTATTAAAGGTTGTTGTGTTAGTTACCTAATACGTGATCGTGTTGTCAGTTCCGTTGCTCGGGAGGTCCAGTACACACTACAGATGTCGCTAACCCATCCTCCAGACGAGGCTATTAGTAATCACAAATTGAGGTTTCAAACTAATTGTCTTCTTGTGCATTTTTTCATGCTGTCAGCTGTCTAGTTCTGATAAACAATAGACACACAGCGCTTGTATGATGTCAGTGGCTTAGACAACTTTATACATTTTTTTTTTTTTGTGTTTGTTTTGAGTCAATCTGGTTGCAAGTTTTGTCATAAATTCTAGCATGTGAAATGCCGAAGCATTAAATGATTTCTCTTTAGGAGAAAGTTACAATGATCGAAGCATACAAAATAGATAAAGTGCCTCCAAAAGAGTTAATGGTGTTGGTGAGAAAACTCGGATTTATGACACAATTCAAAATAGACAAAATTATTGAGTTGTGGTTTAAGGGGACAGTAGGACAAGTTTGTAGCATTGCAGGGCAAGGTTTTTTTATTGGTGAATTAATATTTTATGTAATCTTAACTTTTTAATATAATATTTAAAATTGTAAGTTTCATTTCAGCGGTCTCTGTTCCAGAAATGGAAAGTAAATACTCAGTTATTGGTTTCTCCTATGTTCTAGATAGGCTGTAATGTTTGTTGTTATGGCCAGGTGGCTTTGGTAAGAGGCAGTAGCTTTGTTTTTCTTTTTGAGCTCTGGCTTTTTCCACGGGAATTTTGGCGCAGTTTGTTTTTAATGCCTAGTTTCTAGTTTTGACCTAGAGGGTTGTAGATAATGGAACAAATGACAAGGGTCATGACACCGAGAACCAGCCAATGAGAGCACGACGTGTGGTGCCCCTTCGCCCTTTGTTCTGGAATGTTTTGCCTCCGCAATGTTCAGTCAAAGTCATGACGCAAGCCAGATAGGACACGGATGAGCGCGGGCTGCAGTGCAAATTACTACATGATGTAGTTTTTTTCTTAGTTTTATTTAATCGTCTGATATAGTTGTGCTGCATTTTAGCTTGTATTTTTCTGTGAACCGGATCCACCTTGCGAAGACTTGAACAGTGTATTTCGTGCCGATGTAAATTTAAATCTAATAAACAAGCAGTGTTGGATTATAGTGAAGTAAATTATTTTGGGACTAAACTTTTTAAGTTCACCAGTGTCTGTAAAATTTCCAAATTTGGTCTATAATGTGACATAACCTACAAAAGTACTGCCAGTAAATTCCGGAGTACCTAACTACAGATCAAGAGATATATTCCAGCTTCTAACCTTGACCTTTTGGCTGGATTATCATCGAGCTAGTGCACTACTGGTCTAGGAGGACTGGTGTGCTACAAGTTAAATGAAAAAATGTGATGTCAATAGGAAATGAAGACATAAACAACGCAGTATGGGAGTGGTTTGTTGCCTGTAGGCCTAAAGGTATACCAGTCTCTGGGCCACTAATTTAGGAGTAAGCTTTAGAAGTAGCGATAAAACTGCGTAAAAACGAGTTCAAAGCTTCAAATGGCTTGTTAGACAGTACTACTTCACCTGTATAAAAAGGAATCCTGCCGAAACCGAAATAATTGCTGGGTTCAGTTGACTTCCATTTTGGACAGGTTTTACTATACCATTTCGTCATGCTTTCTATACATGCTACTGAACCTCATGCTGTCATGAGTGATACCAATGACACGAAAAGAATGTATTGCATTGTGCCACCAGTCAGCACTCTGCACATAAAATGCGTGTGCACAGCAGACTGCTGGTTCATTTTTAAAACTTCTCCATCCCTCTCTTCCTCCTGTTCCGGAGATGCTACAGTTGCATCACACTGGAAGTGCCTGTCCCATCTTCTCTCTCTCTCGTGCATGTGTCACCATTTCAGCTATTACGTTGTCTGCCATCTCCGGCAGGAATAAACTTCATCCTTTGCAGTTCAAGTGACATCAACATTTTTCATTACTTCAGTGTGCAGATTAGAAAGAGTGTTATTTAGAATGAGTCCTAAATTCACAGGACAATTGTGCTGGTTCTGTGTTTTGATCTACATGGCAAGCATACTTTGTAACACTGACAGAGAATGTAATTATTAAGCTACTCTAATTTTCTCTGCATATGATTTTATTGAACAAACTGTGATAGGCAGTAGAGCTAAAACGTGTGTCAACGACCCTCTCGCCTGTATCAAATTGTTGCAAAACTTCCGTTATCATGGATAACAAGACAGGTGTTCTTTTTTTAAAAATATATATGAAAGTAAATTTGATTGTATGGAAGTAATCTCATAAAGTAAAAATCGTATATAGGAGTGAACTGATACAGTACGACACACGTTTATCGCACAATAAAGTTAATAGCGGCTTGTTTGAAACTCTGTCCGATGTAATGTTATCGCAGTGACTGAAAAGCTAAGGAACGTGATGGAATGGATGGGGGAACTGCTGTCACCACAGAGGGGGGAAATACTTTGTCAAGTTAGTGTATTTTGGTAGCGGGAATGGGAGCGAGTGCATGGAAAGAAGGCAGCATCTGTCATAGTGTATGGTCAGATAGTGCAGCATATGTGTATTTTACGTTACATTGCACACTGTTTTGGTTAAACCAAAGAGGCGTGAAGAACATTGTAAACAACATTGTTGTGAATCTATGACTACTTAAAATGTAACACAGGCACTCAAATATTAACTATGTTAATCTTTAACTATGTACAATGGTGCAATATAAATTGACGGCTTATTCTATTTGTTTCTGTACTGTACAGTTCTATGGTTGTTGAATAAGCTGTGTAGGTTATGAAGGAATATAAAAACTGCTTATGATGCATTATTTTCTTTATGAATCAGTATCATAAACATGTTCAAATATTTTAAGTTTTTTCTATGATTTTTTTCATCATTTATTTCTGATTGAATTAGTATGCACAAAGTAATTTTGGCATGTTTGATTTGTGATAGTACTTTTGTTGAGTCTAGTATGGAGTATTTATTGAAATGAAACTCAATGTGTTTTAGATGAGAGTGTAATGCAAGAAAGCAGCATCATGGTAACACCAGGATATGAGCAGACGGACACAGGTGGAGGTGTGGCCATGACCACTGGTTCCAGCACTCCAGGCTCAGGTTTTGGTCAGCCAGACCAGGCTCAGTTTGAAGCTGACAAAAGATCTGTTTATAAGTGAGTCTTTGGCAATAACACAGCTGTATGAAGGTAGTTTTTGTGTTAAACCAAATTTAATGTTCAGGGACAGGTTGCATGCATTAAAAATAAATTGTAAAATACTTTATTGTTGAAAATTAGTTAGAAATGTTCTATTAACCAAATTTATTTTGGTTAAATTAGCTTAGGTGGTCGTTTTCTTATGCATGTAGTGTTGGTGAATGAATGCTGGCATATTAGTGTGTTTGTACATATGTATATCCAAGATGTCATAATGTGCAAAATCCATGTCAAAAATGGACAGGGAACATAAATAGAGAAAGAAGTTTATATAATTCAGTGGATTTCCATTACAACGAAAGTTCATAATAGTACACTAAATGTCATAACTACGAGTTGTCGTAGTAACTGAATGTTTACATAAACAAGCACATATTTTAGGTTATCAAAGTTTTAAATGTGGGATGAGTATGATAGCGTGGTTTACCATGGTTCGTGTGCCTGCTGTTATAAATCAGTCAGACTACCATAAATGATACATCTATGTTTATTAGGCATAATATTTAGTAATTTATTAATGCTGTGTTCTTTATTGGCTTCTGAAGTCATTATTTTCATTCGCTTAAGATTGACTAAATGAAAGTGACTAAAATGAATAGCACTGCTAATTTAATGTACAAAACTTGGCCAGCAATATGAGGTACGGCTGTGTCATGTTCCTCAATTAGTTACAATGTATTTATTTATCCGTCCTAACAAAATAAAAATTCATTTAAATTGGTTACCATACATGTTAATACATTGAAAAATCAAAATACCGAAATATAAAAATAGCAAAAGATGATCATGAAATTATTCCGTTAGGCCAGGTAGTGTTAAATTTCTACTCAACTCATTCAAAATATGAACCAAATGAAGTTTTCTTGCATTTGTGTTACGGTGATTGGACAAACCTAGCCACGTGTTCGTGAAAAGTAAAGTTTCAGGGTAATGCCAGTTTACACAAAAAAAAAAAAACAGCAATGTTAAATACAAAATGTCAGTTACAAAATTGTTCCCAACAAATTATTCCCAATGGTACACTGTTTGTAGAATTGTTGGTAGAAGACGTTAATTATATAAACATTGTTCAAAACACCAGTGTTATTAACAAAGTAATAAGAATGATGAATGTACATTAACAATTATGTTGATAACAAAATTTAAAATGACATTGCTGTTAACATTTTTAGTAGCATTTCTTGATCAATATTAACCTAGAATGGGTCAGGAAAATAATGTTCTCAACAGTAGTGGTGACACAGTTACTATTGTGTTACTAAATAAATAACATTTAATAGCAAATGTTTTCCACAAAAGTTTGATAGCAAATGATGTTAAAATTTCTTTGTAAATATTATCAAAGTTAATAACAGAATGTTGGCATTAATGTTGAGAACATATCAACTATTTTCAAGCATTTTTAAAACATTGGTTAGTAACTTTGTTGAAAACAAATGGTATTAGCATTGTAAACACTGTTGTAACTAAATTTTACTTTTTTTTAAGCAATTCTACCATGCTGTTGTAGAACTCTTTAAATTGAAATAATTACCTTGCTACATATCCATTTTGAAAACAACCTACTAAGTCAAAAATAGTCTCATGTTGTTATAATACATGTTTTGAGGTTAGCTTGTACGTGACTGAATCAAATGTGCATCTCTGATAGTTTTGAATACAGGTTACAAAATTTGATGGCAAAGTTACTTTGAATAAAATTGTGTAAATACAGTAGCCTTCTGCTTAATGAGTGGCAGTGATACACCTCAACGTTATTATTTTTTAACCTCATTTTAATTAAAAACAACTATGTACTTCTAGCAATATAATGTACATTATAAAAAATACAGAGATGTTGAAACTAATTCAATATGGCTGTTATCACAATAATAATAAATGCCCACAAACGGTGCTACGTGTGCACTTAATAAACTGTGTGTTTCTTGCTGTTTACAAATGGTATTCATAACAACTGTGCAAGTTACAACAATGTTGCCAGATGCAATGAAAATTCCACCATTGCCACGTCTCACGCTGTACACAAATGTACTTACGAGCAGCAGAGTATGCCGATTAAGTACATTTCTTATGTGCGCTTATATTTAATATGTCTACTAATATATTTAAAAAACATTTAGCCCAGCATGTTAATGCTTCTAAATCACTGTTATTTAAGTGTGTCCGATGATATTGTAATGCGTTGTCGGCATTTGCCACCTACACTCAAAATCCTGGTCACGGCACCAGAAATGTCATGCGTAGGCGGTGTCTGCTGCATACACTCCAAATCCTGGTCACGGCACCAGAAATGTAATGCGTAGGCGGTGTCTGCTGCATACACTCCAAATCCTGGTAAAGGCACCAGAAATGTGGCCCAGCTGGATTTTCTGACGCCTACATCGCCTTGCTATTGGCCAGTAATGACTGTATAGTGGTCATTAGAAGATACTTGCAGAACTCAGTAAGATACAACTCGTCGTGACTGTTTTTATTAATTTTAAATTTTGACTTTTACATACTGAAACAGTTCAGATTGCAATCATAACTTTATATGACTCCTACAACATAGTCAAAGCCTGACACACCTGGGAGAGAACAGTTTAATTCAAAGAAACTTATAGTGAAGTTGAACAAATTCCGAAAGTACCAACCATGTCACAACATTTAAAATTTTACACACACATTGTGAAAGGCATGCGCCCTCAGTTCATAGACTAACAACCAAGAAAAACTAATAAAATTTCAAAAAACTTT
The DNA here is from genome assembly GCA_003012365.1 of Medauroidea extradentata. Lineage (NCBI taxonomy): Eukaryota > Metazoa > Arthropoda > Insecta > Phasmatodea > Phasmatidae > Medauroidea > Medauroidea extradentata. The sequence goes on along the minus strand of PNEQ01067560.1, from coordinate 45,717 downwards.
GGCAAATCCGCATGGCTGCAGTGCCACCACGCTCCCACACAGCCCACACACCGTTCAACACACCCATCCTCCTCCGCGACCGAGCAACCTGTAAAAAATGCAGACCCCCGCGACATTAGTACTCTCCCTGCAGAGCCTCTGGTGGCCACCCAGCGCACCAAGGTAAAAACGTAAAAGAAAACTAAAACTAAATTAAATATAATGACAAATTACAATCTTTATAATGTTAAAGAACCTGTGAAGTGAAATATTGCTTTGAAAAACTTAATTACATTTTAATTTACAACATAATTTTAATAAATTTACATTGCCTGTCTTTTCATTGGCCCACGCCGGCCCGCACAAACATAGTAGTCTCTCTCCCACACTTGAGCGGCCGCATACGTGCACTCCCATGAAAAGTAAAAGTAGTAGATAAACGTTTAAAATCTAAATATAGTCATTCCAGGAACTGGGCAGGCACACCTATGCCATAAAACTACACTTGCCAACAATACACCCAGCCTGAAGTTATAAGTATGATATTAAGCTGCAAATTATAATATTAAATTGAAATTAAAATACAAAATAGTCTCGGCCTAAACAAACCAAATTAAATATAAATTTGAACCATTTCAATACTGATACGGATAAAATGCCAAACAATACCGTACCAAACTCCTGTTAACAATACCTGAAAATAAATAATAGATAATAGCAAATTATATAAATCAAACATAGGGAAATAAATATAATAAAACAAGATGGGAAATAATAAAGGCCTATGTGTTTGGTGGACCGTCTCACAATACCACTCATAAATACCGAAGATTTTTACAATAAACTGCATGCACAAACTGAGGGTGCTCTACAAAATGCTCGTAATCACAACTGTCTTTTAGTAGTTCATACTCGTAGTAGAGAGAATATACTGTATGTGCAATATTAATCATGATTTTTGAGGTGTGGCACATACTCAACATTATTTGACCTGTTTGTACTAGGTAGTAAATTAAATTAATATAATATCATGAGTAGTTGATAATGTGATATACTGGTAGTTTACATGGTAATAAATGGGAAACGTGTACTTTTACTAAAATTTTTTTGTTAGATTGAACTCAAATTTTTAGAAAATAGTCTTAAATTTTAATTTGTGTTCTTTGTTTATGGTTATCATCAAAAATTGAACATTATTTTATAGAGTCCTCTAAAATGCTAGACTTTAATATTGCACCTTCAATGATTTTACCTGGTGAGACTAGTCAGCTTGCTACCTGGCCCATAGTAATAATGTTAACTTCATATATAAATTTAAGTCATTAGTGGGACAAAACCTATGTCTTTCATATTGTGTATAGTACTTAAGTGTACTGTACATCCTTAAAAACACCCAGGATGTTACTTTTCCTGTTACAAAAGAAGAAAAAAATTGTGAGAACAATGAGTGGAAGCTATTTAGCAAGACAGAATTATCATCATGATATGCCTGTGATAGTGGGTGATATTGGGTGATGTTGCTGTGAATTGTGGCGTTGCGGGTATGACGGAAAGGAAAATAATATTATTACTTTGAAAATAAAGTTTTTTTACAGTTTTTGGAGCCGTAAAACTCGTGTGCGGCTTATCGCATATTTACGAAAATAAATTTGCAAAACTTACAAACTGTGTTTCGCATCATGCTAGTACCAGTAGAAGCTGCTTTCCAATAAAATTATAGCCATATATTCAGAGAAAATATTTTATTACACATTACATTTAGTAAATATTTTGTGAAAAAACATGTCCATCGTAACTGTTTTGAATACTCTCATTTGCTTATTGATCAAATCAAGCTGAACTTCCAATCATGTTATGCTGCCAATGTAAACACAGGCACATACCAATGAACAGCTACACTTTGTTTTCATCACGTCTTCCCCAACGGTTGTAAATATTTACAGATTCTTTAATTCTTCTTTGATTAACTATGAGAAATGCTGTGGGATAATTAATAGGAATTAATGCAACTAAACTCTTTTTAAATTACTACAGATTTTGTGCTTGAAAGTTACGTATAACTACTTCACTGGTGCTGTTAAGGTTTCACAAGATGGCCACTAAAAACGTGGAGGCACAGTAATCAGTTGTAACAGCAGCTACTAACGGGAGCAGTTGATTGGTTAAACGTACTGGAATAACCGGCGTGTAGGATTGGTTGAACGTACTTGGAACAGCCTGTGCAGCGTGTGGTTAACGTTTTGTCATAAACCCCATTGTTTTATGTGATTTATGGTTGTTCATATATTTTTTGTTAGATATGTTTATAAAAAACGCTTCAAATGGAAAATTTATCTACAAAATATTTGTTAAAAAGTTATTACCTTCCCTACACGCTCAGCAAAATTCTATTCTAAAAAAAGCAGTTTTGATTACATTTTCACGTTGCGGTCCTCTTGCGTTGCTTAACCTCGAAACTGGAGCCGGACAGCGACACTTCCAGCCACGCCCTCGCGTGCATGATATATTCAGTAATAATTTATCTGCACTTTTACTTATTGGTAAAGTTATTTGCCACGACTAGCTCCGCCAGTAATTTTACAGAAAAAGTTTTAACCCTTGAAACAAAAGAGTTTTAGTTAGTTTCAGTTTGTTATTCCGTTCTTTCACCATCATATAACAAAAAAAAAAATCCTCCAGTTGCAAGTGTATCATTGAAGAAACGTGCTGCAGCACGCTCGCGCGACCGTCCCCGGCGAGATGATATCTCTCTCTCGGCGATGGTCTTTTCACCTGACCCTGTGACCACTACAGTGCATTTCTCAGCTAGCCAATCACAGGCTTGGTCCTCGCTTGTTGCCTATTAAGGCGTACAAGTATGTTTTACAGGCCCCCCCCAACCATTCACCAACACTACCGTACAACTATAGTGTCAGCCAATGGTTTACCAGGCTCCAAAAAGCTTCTTAATATGACAGAGGCCAAATAAGAAATAAACATGAGAAATAATTTAATGCCACTACCTCCGACCAAATATGGTATAGAGTGAGTACCCATGTTCAAACAAAGCTATGCTGCCATCGCCCTTCAGCCATGTGGCTATAATTAAATTTATAATTCCCTAACTGAATTTTAAATTTCTCATATCAAAAAATTATATGTAATTCCTTCCCCCAATACACTGTCACCGAGTTCAAAATAATAAAAAAAAAAAATACTTAAAAATGTTTTTTTATATAGGCCAATATCCCTTAGGCCTGCAATGTTACATCATCACACACACTTTTGATGCTGTTTTCCACAGTTTGAAGCACTGCAATAATTTCCGTTGTTGAACTTCCTAGTAATAAAAGCATGGTCGTAAAATTCTTCAGTTAATTATGTGCACCAATTTGAAAATGTGTGGTGGAGTAGAAACCAAAGTATTGTGTAGTGGAGGAAGCCGTAGAAGTTAAGAAGTTACAGTGCACATTTTAATTAATTACTGTAGCTAAATTTTCTTTGTATTTTATTTGTGTGTTTTGATTTATGTCACTCTCATGTCACACCCACAGTTAGACATTAAAAATGTGAAATATTGCTATTTATTTTGTATTTTATGCTGAGATAGGTGTTTGAAAACAAAATATTTCTTACCTAATCTTAAGTTTTAGTTCCTGTATAATTTTTTTGCCAAGACTTATATTCAGGTTTCTTTTTTTCAATTTTATGTATTAAATTTTAATGGTGTGCTTATATTCAAGGGCAGCTTATTTACGGAGCAATACAGTTAATTTCTAGGGAATGGCACAATTTGCTGGGGAACTGTATAGTAGTATCGGTAGGGTGTAGAGGGTAGGTTTTTTACTGTGTGGATGGTGCATGATAGATATATAAATTAGGAAATTTCTGCAAGGTAAACTGAATAAGTCCATCTTGTTGAGTGACGAGGCACTGTGCTGTGCAGGGTCGTGATGCTGATGGCCTGGCTGTAGGCTACATTTAAAATTCATTACCAAACTATACTATTGGGGGAGTGATGAGCATCTTCCACGCTGTGAGGTGTTAGCTGCTCTCTATGTAGAGCCAATGACTTTTGATGAAAAGTATTTTGGAACAATTTGTTTCAATGCCTTACGTACACATCTGCAGCCAGCTATGCTTCTTGGTTATTGGCAGAGTGTACTACTGCAGAGGTGTTGCACATTCAGGATTTGCAGGTAGAACCCAGAGATGCTGAGAGTTAAAAATATCCAATCATTGACCACGAAGCAAAGCTGCACATGTACATGTAACACATTGAAACAAACTGTTAAAAAATTATTTTCACGAAAAATAACTGGCTGCAACCATTCACCGTGTAATGTAGAACCATTATTGCAGAAATGTCTTTAATACCTGTAGTATCGAGGGGAGAGAGAGAGTACATTATGTAACCAACCAGAATTGACCAAATACACAAACAGCTTATCATCTTATTTTAACATAATAAAACTTATGAAGTAGAAAGTAGTGATTTACCTTGTTACTATGCTCTATTTAATATTATAAGAAACTTATTTCCTAATTTTGACCAAAGCTTTTAATTTTTCTAAAGTTTTGAACAAATCTTTTCCATTTATTTACTCAAAACACAGTTATGCATTATTTAAATTTTTTATATTCAAAGGGCTATCATATTAATTATTTCTGTTTTAATGTAGTTTTTAAGACATATTTAGAAAAAATTTCATTTTGTTTTACCATTTGTAAATCAAGCATAATTTGTCATCAAAGTTATATACCTTGACTTAGATATTTCACTTAATTTTCCTAGTCAGCCTGAACATAAAGTGAGACTCAGTGTATGTAGAGCATTGATGGAATTCAACGGTAAAGGAATGAATGAGATATATCTGAGAAATTCCAGTTGCCAGCAGAAAAATCTGCCACGTTTCACACATGCTAAATTGAGGATCACCCTGCTGTGAATCATGCCCATATCACTGTGGTGGGAGGTGAATGGTCCGACCACAACATCCATGTGGCATACTCTGCATTTACTTCCGCATAATTTAACAGTGCTATACACAAAACTAAGTTATTAACACTTTGTTAAAAAAAAATTAATATATGAAAATTTGCATGTGCCTTACAGTTCCTAAACAAGAAATTGTACATGCAGCATTCCAAGTGGACCATACGAAATGATTGTACATTAAGTCACCAAATAACAAGTTGGAATAGAAATACAAGAGCTAATTGCATAATCTGTAGGGTATTTCTAAGGACATTCAGAGATAATTTTTAAAACTAAGTTAATTTGTATACTAATCCAAAAAAAGCCACTGAAATGCCATCAACTATATTCTATTTGTTTTTTAATTCTTGGTATTCTGTTAAATAACTGGTACATATAATGGTATCCCTTAGTTGCAAACTTCAACAATTAGTATTATTCCTTCTGTAATTTGTGTGTTGCAATTCTTTAAGATGTTAGTCATTGTTTTATAAACAGTCTTTGAAGGCATTCTGGCCAGGAGGGAAGGTAGGTATGAAGAATTTGAATGTTTATTGATCATTATCTAAAACTATTCACTAGAAATTCAGTGATTGTCACAACTTGTTTTGCTGTACTTACTTATTAGATCCTTCCTTGGAATAAGATAAGTGTTCAGATTTTGCCAATGCTCAGCGAATTTACTTGTCAGGGTTCATTTCCCATTGACACAGTTTAACAAACCAGCATAGTCTACTTGGTTATGTATTGGCTTATGCTACAAAAACTTCTGGGTTTGGCTGTGATGTTTTTAGCTGCTCAATCTATGCTGCTCGAGTCTTGGGTTCTGCATCTTCCATCTTCATGTTAAAAACCCAGTTGTGAAAATAACTCACATTGATAGTATCATGTGTAGTGTTTAGTAAAAATAAAAAATAAATATGAGAAAAATGCTGTTATACAACAGTAAAATCTTGTTAGTATGTATAAGACTTCGTAATAGAATACAAGATTTTCATAACTACTTTACAGGGTTCCCACACTCCTTGAAACTCCTTGAAAAGTGCTTGAAATTTTTTTTTGGAATTCAAGGGCCCTTGAAAGCACTTAACATTTTTTCAGGTGCTTAAAAGTTTTCCATCACCTAAATAATAGAAATTTTTGTTAATACATTGTTTTCCTTTTAATTGTCACAGGTGTCGAAACAGCTTTGTTTAATAGTGTTTGGCCTGTGTAGTGCACTGTTATGCAGTATATTACTTTCTGAGAATGAAACAACAAAGTTGTGTAGTTACGGTATGTGCAAGTACATAGTTTGATGGTTTACTTTGCATTATTTTTGTGAACGCTTACAATAAAAGTTTATTCTGTGGGAGTATTATCTGCAGTTATGATGCACTACCATTCTTGTTGTGACAAAACATTTTTTTCTACTGCCTTTCCATGATGTTTTTAATTTGTTGTATCCACTACTCTATAGCCACCTGGTACATGAATGTGGTTTTTTTGTTGAAGTAATGCTATGGATTATCCTTTGTCATTAAAAATGCCAAGAGGCAAGTGTGTGTTCAATGATTTGTAGTTCTCCCAAGATTTGTATTTGTTGTGGTTAATTCATCTACCAGTCATGTTTCAGTGCAACAGAAGTGGATGCTGTAATTATATAGACCTTTAAATGTGTAAACATTCATTAATCACTTAATTCTTGTGAAGGACTGCCAGAACTATTCAAGATTATGTTTGGATAGTAGATTTATGAAACAATTTTCCTTAGTGCTATCAAATGTGCACATATTTTTGGTTTTGTACTTACTCCATACGTCAGAGCTGCTATTTTCAAAGTACACTAGTGAATTAGAAAACTTTTGTTTATTGGACCTTGACATTTTTTTAACAAGTGTTTACTGGTTATTTAAAGATTCTCCAGAATGCACAGAAGGCTATTTAAACATTATCCTGTAAATTTTACTAGCAATGTTGATTGTACGCTATTTAAACATTATCCTGTAAATTTTACTAGCAATGTTGATTGTGATATATTCCAGTAGCAAAAAGAGCATTGGAAATTTGTGATGACTTAAACTATACATAAAATAAGTTGAGGAAGGAAACCTTACAAAAATAAAGGGTAAATCATTCAGCATTGTTGAGGAAAGATGTTCTATTATCAGTAAAATTTTACATTTTTCTTTCTGTTGTTAAAGTTGAGCCATGCCAAACTGTGCACGCATCCAATTGGTGCCCCCTTTCTCTAAGGGACTCACAGTTTATGATTAAACCAAGAGGGCGAAAGCACAAGTAACCGCGGAACACCTTTTACGCCTCACTAGGGGCATCATCTTAAAGGAATCCAAAACACATTCTAAAATTGTTCCATTAACAATCTTTCATATAATTTCATCGATTAAATAATATCTTAACAAATATACTCATACATTAAAAAAATAGGGTAAAAGTTATAGTAAAAGGCAATTTCACTCTCTCAGTTACTCCGCACTTCTCGTTCATACTGTTCCCATTGAAATTACTTTCCTCTCGCAATGGAGTAAAACCTCAATGCCCCATCGCTCAACCCTGACGGAAGTCTATACATCATCAAAAGTTGCGCCCACCCCACGAATTGACCAAGCTGTCTGTTGATCTGGAGAAGCTGACACCATGGCCACAAGCGACATGCCCGTACAGCTCAACAGCACATACCTTTAACTCTGGCAGTCTTCTACTCTAAACTCCACACGGAGTTGCGTGACAGCAAGTTGCAAAATCAGATCATGATCATCAATATCGCCGATTTCCAAAATGGTAGAAGAGAAGTCCACGTCTGCTCATCGTCTTCGCAAAAATTAAGTACATACCAGAAATAATTACCAAACTCAACCGAGACCCAAAACCATCGGCTTGGCACTTGATGCCGTCCCCGTCAGTTCTTAGTTAAGACTCACTACAACTGTTCTTGTTGGCTCGTACAGACAGAGGGGCAGACCATTTGCCTCCCACCAAGGCGATCTGGGTTAGATTCCTGGTAGGGTCGTCCCCGTATTTTCGCATGTGGGAATTGTGCTGGACAATGCTGCTGGTTGGCGGGTTTTCTCGGGGATCTCCCGTTTTCCCAACCCCTTCATTCCGGCACAGCTCCATGTTCACCTGATATCATCCCTCACCAGCGCTGAAGATCTCGATGTTAAGCGCTGACCAAAATCTCTCTCACTCACTCTTCCAGACAGAGTGGTACACTCTTAGACATTGGCTTGCTCTGCCCTACACCTCTCCCTTCCCCTTCCACTACATGGTGCCACACGTCCTCCGCAACCATGCAGCGTGCCCAGTGGCCAATCGGTCACACAACACGGCAAACGAATGTACACAAATGCTTCGACCTGGAAAGAAAAGAACTGTCATCCACACACAGTTAAAAAAAAATGAGGAGACCACCATAATTCAAAACCTAGGACTGCAGCTGACAACTCAAAACCAACGAAGCAATATCACAAATTTTCAAACAGAAAAAAAATAAAGGAAAACCCTACCACTTACCTAACCAAAACCAACTACAAAGAAAAATGACTTGACGCCCCACATGGTGTGGGTCGTGAAGTAGAAACGTTAGGCGAAAGTCGACGAGCCTTCACCACCCAACGAGGAGTCTACTTCTGGGTTAGCTGGAGACTAGAACATGGAGTAACCCGGAGTATCGGAAAGGGTAGCTGATTTCCCTTTTCTCTATTGTTGGCCTGGGTGAGCTGCAGGAGTGAAGCCACAGCCACACACTGGAGGTCTCTGTGCTGGAGGTCACAGCGTAGGTTTGGTTCTGTTCCTCGTTGGACAAGGTTGAATAGGAACTGCAGTAATAGGGACTCTCTGGCGAGGATTCCCGGAAGGGAAGGTGAGGGCTTTGATATGAGAGGAAGTAGCGGAGCACGAGGGGGACGGGACTGACTTAGGAGGGGTGTCAGGAAGGGGTTCGAGGAGCGGTGGCACCTCCAGAGACCTGATGAGCAGGATGACACCCTCTACAGTCTCTCCTCAACGTTCTGCTGCTGCCACGTCTTTCTTTGCCGTGTAGATCCCTGTGTATGGGTTTGTTGTGGCCAGAACTTCCTTTACTGACTCCGCTAGCTTGACACGAGCGGCCTGTCTTTTGCCTGCCCTATGCTTGGGCATACCTTGGATTAGATTACCTATGGGGTAAAGTGAGAGACGTTACTTGAAAAGGGGCTCCAAAAGGCCAACAGGTTAAGCAAAAATAAGACTCGTGGATCCAGATGACATTTCTCACGTTAAGGAACTACTGAGTCCAATGCAAAGTACGGCCGCTGTCCCAGCCACTGTTTCCTGCACGAAACTCAGGCTCCCCAAAGCAAACCACGATTTCTGGCTTCTGGTTAGGCGTGAATGGCGGATGCCGGTGAGGCGAGCCTCCTTTCTGAGAGACCTGCCCAGTGTAGTGCTGTACCTTCGCTGACGAGAAGCCGTGGACGGGGTAGATAGATGGGACAACAGTCTCCCAGAACAAGAGTTAGCAGCTTCTGTCTCCACTCTCCGAGCATACTTACTTTTCAGATCCAAACTGCAGAATATTCCAAGAGAAAAGAATTGGGAGTGGGTAACAGAAAGGAACAGGGAGCGAAGAGCTAAAGCAGACAAAAGGGAAGGTGTGTTTCACTGTGTTTTTATAGCTCAAAAGAACAATAAAAACCACCCTGTGCCAAGTCGTTATGCCGGGAGGTAGCAGAAAGCAGCAATAAAGAAGCACAAGAGCCCGAGGGGAGGCCAATACTGAGGACGTAGGCTCGTCTTTGCTGGCTTGTGTAAAGGCTGATTCTGGCTTTTCTCTAATGAGACAGGCGACTTCTCGCGGACACGATTCGTTGAAGGGCAGCAGATGCTGGAACCCTCTTCTTCCAGACGAGAGAGAGTTGTAATAACAAATAGCAGAAATAAGCTGTGAAGTCTTGGTCAGCACAGCGAGGCGCTAGACTTGCTGGTGCTCGACGACTGGAACACTGCTTGAGGGCGGGAGTGTCGGCCTCGCCGACCCACGAACACACGCCTGTCTCGGCAAAAGTTGCATCTTTAACACACGCACTGATGAACGTGGAAATGATGAGTGAGCTCTTGATTGGCCGGCCGTCATGGAGGCAGGAGTGTGCAGGTTCGATGCGCACCTGAGGCGGCTGGTGGCAGGGGTTGCTTGTCTGGGTGGTAACCCTCGCTTCTGAGCTCAGCTGCGTATGCTGCAGGTAGCGTGTATCCAGGTGACGTGCCGTTCATTCAACAATGCCATCCTATCTGCCTCGGACAAGGACGTGAAAGGACTAGCGGAGGATGGACACACGGTAATATTAAGGGTGCTGCATGGTGCAGAATGCACAGAACATGTGTAGGATAGCAGGGAGAAATGGGACAAGCTGTGGGAGAAGGAGAAAGGAACTGGCTTAAGGCAAGACGGAGGCTGGGAACCACAAAACGATGCAGTGTAGCATGCTCAAACTTCAACTTATCATCTGCTCAAACTGTTGCAACCTTTCCTAATCATGTATCAAAGTAACTTGCTGTTAGTTGTTTGAAGAATTTCAGTATCGTAAAGAGTAATTACATTTTGAAATTAATACCATACGGAGTTTCTCCCTTCGACTTTAATGTAGATAAAAAGTGTCTGTTGAGCTCAACCAGTGTAAATTTAAGATTCATTGCAGACAAAATGGTTAAAGTACGTGTTCACAAATGTGAAGTTTTAGAAAGACAGGTACTAGCACTTAAGACTCGAAATAAAGAATTTTGTACTCTTTGATAGTTGTGAACCTAGCAGCAAAGACTCCGTACAATGTATATTTGTGTTCAAAAATTTTCATGTCTTGATCCACATTTCATGTCAACAAATAACTAAATTTGCTACAAGGAAATGAAACAGATTTTGTCTACACTTGAAAATTCCAAAAAAGTCCAAGAAAAATTTTGTGATAAAATTTTATTAGAGCATCAAGAATACCTCAAATGTGCACAGTGAAACCACAGTATTCATTGATTTTGACCCTGCTGTTTCTCGAATTGATGATTTTTCCGCACTCACTCAAAAGTATGAACCTCTGTGGCAAGTTGTAAAAATGCTATAAATATTCTTTCATTTCCAGGCAGCTGTGGAACAAGGATTTTTCTGTTAATTGTCATCTTGAAGTGGAAAACTTAAAACGAGAATCATATGTAGCAAAAAGGTTGATAATTGGATAGGTCAGGAAATTTGGCGGCATAAAATATCTACCTTTGATTAAATAACCATGGGCATATGTTTCCAGGAGCTTGACAAAGGTAGAGGAACATAAGAAAGTTAATGAGGTGGAAAAGAAATGAAATCTCGTGTTAACCAAAGATCTGGAAAGATCTGAAAAAAAGTTAGAATAAAACAATAGACAACTTTCAGAAAACTGTTGATAACTGTTAGAACAGGCCGATAAAACACAAAATCTAATTCTGACTGTCCAGTTGACCAGTTTTAGGAATACTGTCAAAGAAAAATTTGTTGAACTTTAGAAGCTGGAAAAGAAATTTCAAAAGATAACTGAACATATTAAATCAAATAGCTTGCTGGAAATTGTGATTTATCTGTGTAGTAATTTTTTTATATCAGTTAAACTTAGCATTTATGTTTAACATAAAATTAGTCAACCTGTAAGTACTTTCTCAGCAATGGCATGTGATGGTGAGTAAAATTAATTGTCTCAAAATCCTCGTATAGGTATGTGTTTGCGTGTGTACTTGTACATTGGTTGTGTGCAACTGAATCGGGTTGGAAATTTTTAGAAATTCAGTAGTGTGTCATTTAAATTCATGTTAAACGATTCAGTTTAGAGAATGTTGAACTCAAAAGGATTAGACATTCCAGAATGTTGTATTGATATTCTAAGAAGGGCTTAAATTTCGAGACTTTCAAGGTAAAAATTATGTTGAAAGAAAGAATGATTTACTGTACATTGTATAATTTTTTATTAATTTTTGGGTCCTTGAACTTTTTAAAACAATTTCCTTGAAATTGTTTGAAATTATTTGCCCAAAAAGAATGGCAACCTTGTGCAAGTTGTTGCAATAACATAATGTTTATACAGAAACAAGCAATTGTTTGCATTATTAACATGCGATAAAGATGGGATGAGATTAGTAATAGGACTGTTTGTTTGTATCTTTGCTACTACAAAGAATACTGCCATAAATTACAGGCTTATGTTAATTAGGCGTAATATTCAACAATTTATTAGAACAAATATAGCCACCCTGAGAGGGTCGTCTAAAACATACAGCAATGCCAGGTCCTCAGTATCACTTGTAATTGGCTGAAACAAACAAAACTCCACCAGCAGCACACTTTATGATTGGTCAAACAAATGGAATGTACAGCTGTTCTACGTTGCTTATGTTGGCAACGGTTTTTATAGTACTCAGAACAATATTAAGATTTTAATACATGATCCCAACTGAGTACGTTTATTTATACATCCTTATAAAGAATTCTTTAAAATAAAATAGGAGTGTGATCGCAGTGTATGTTGATACATTAAGAAGCCAAAATACAAAAATGGAAAAAACTTTAAATATTGTAAATTGTTTGTGAGTTTTGTTTCATGTAGATAGTAGTAGCAGTAGTAGTAAGAGTTGCCATGTACGGTTGTATAATGGAGTGATATTAATCAGCCGTATCTGTTATTTAAAACCTAACAACCTACCCAACAGAGGTTATTGGCCCAGGTGAGTTTATCAGTGCTGATTAATGAGTTAGGTTGGGATGGAAACATAAATGTTGTCAATATTTATCATCAGACCATCCGCCCCGCTGAGGAATTGTCGTGGTGTCAAATGTGTTGTCATTTGTAGAGAAGCTCAAAGGTAGAAAAAATTATGCATTGTGGAAGTTTCGCATGAAAGCCTTGCTGAACTTAGAGGATCAGTGGCACATTGTCCAAGGAACCATCAAAGCCAAAGATGTGAAAGAAAAAGACAGTTAGGCACTATTAGTGGAACGAGACTTGATATACCATATCAAAAAGTGTGAAACATCGAAACAGGCTTGGGACACGTTCCAGACACTTTTTGAAGATTCTAGCCTTACCAGGAACATAGGATGTTTGCATCTGTTAATCTTGATTCACCTGGACAGCTGTAGCTCAGTTGAAGAATACTTAACCCAGATCACGTCAACTGCACAGCGACTACGAGACATCAAGTTTTACATTTCGGATGAATGGGTAGGAGCTCGGCTCATAGCTGGTTCGCCAGAATAGTATGATCCCATGATAATGGGATTAGAGAGCTCGGAAACTCCAGTCGCTGCAAATGCGATTGAAATCAAAATATTGCAAGATGTTAAACCCAGCTCAAGTCAGCCTCAATCTTCAATAATAGATTTAGCGCTCCACAGTAATCATCTTTCAGCTCGTACTCGCGTCAAGATGGCAGTAGGCACTCTAGCCTCAATGGTAAACAAAACAAACAACCCAGAAGATGCTACTACTGCAAGCGCACGGGACATTGTGCCGCGGAGTGTCGTCATAAGGGGAAATCGAGTGACAGGAACAGTGAAGGTAAAGCTAGTGACAAGAAAAGGATCAATGCCTTTTTTAACATGTATGCTTACAATAACAAACAGTGACTAGAATGACTTGTTCTTGGATTTGTGTGCATCTGTGCATTTGACGATAGATGAGTTTAAATATCCTGTGTCAGGTCCTAAATTCAAGATACTGACTGCTGGCAATGACCCTGTATGTACTGAATCCATGGGGAATGTAGATATTGAGTTGTCATTGAGTAAGGAAATTAGTGTCATCACAGCCCACAATGTTCATCATGCGACTGGCATATATGTAAACCTCATCTCGGTAAGTCAGATCACCAGTAAAGGGAACACTAATTTTTGACAGCTATGGTGGGAAAATCATAAATGCAGATATAATGAACTGATAGCATCTGCAACACTAAAAAAAATGGTATCTACCAGATGGATTCATCACAGTCTGTCTATACTGACCGAGTGTACACTGTAACCAGTAGTGACGATTTGTGGCATTGAAGGTTAGGCCATTTGAACTGAAAATGAAGGGTATTAGGCACCAACGTACAGTCAGGGCTTCGCCACAATAATGGTTTCGCAGAACGTGCCAATCGAAAGATGGTCGAGAAAGTGCTGTGGCTGCTACTACAAGATGCTGGGCTAAAATGCATTGGGCTGAAGCTGTATTGACAGCTGTCCATCTCAACATCAGGTGCCCGACTACAGCTCTCGAGGACACAACTCCATTCGAAGCTTGGTACTCTAGGAAACAAAATCTTGGTGTCTGAGAATTTTCAGTTGTGAAGCCATGAACAAGTACAAAAAGAAAGGAGGAAAAAGTGGGATCCGCAATCAGAAAAGTTGGTATTCATAGGCTACTGCAATGACACAAAGTGTTTTCGCCTCATGAACCCCACCACCAAGAAGCTTACAATTAGCAGAGATGTTGTTTTTCTGGAAGATAAGTTGGTAACTGTACCACAACTTAATATAAACAAAGGCATTCCTTGAATGCAGGTTTTTGATGGTGATGAAGGGCTGTCACAAACTCCAGATAAAGCACAAGAAAATACAGGTTCAACTGGGGTCATTCCACCTCAGTTCATCCAGGTCATGGCACCCACCATCTCAGATATTAATGAAATTTTTTGTACTTGCTTCTAACACTAGTTCTTATAGTAGACCAAATAGTTTCTTCCAAGGCCAAGTAGATTTTTAGGAAAAAATTGTTGAAGTTTGTTAAAATTCCCATATTTTTTACATAGATGTTTCTGATGACAACAGGCTGTAAGTATAAAATTCATATCTGTCTAACTAAAGGTCCCATGAACATCAATATTTTCCACAAAGGTGTCATACTATGCCTAGTATTTATAAAAATTGTTATCCCAATATTTAACTACCTCAGAAGGAAAAAAAAAATATTAATATTTAGCTGACAAAAATTTTACCTTAATCTCTAAAATAAGCAATACTACCCAAAGGCAGTTAAATTATCAAATATGTTTTTGTTTTAAAAGTAACCTTCTACAACATTATGGAAGGTGAACAATGGCTTTTTGATTCCTAATGTAAGTATACAAATCATAGTGTAAAACTTCAATTACAAGTCTATATGCACAGATAGCTTGGAATTTTTTTTTTTTTAACACAGCTCATTCAGAGTAGTGCCAGGTCAGGATTGTGGTGAAGTATTCCTTGATTGGTATCAAAACATTTGTCAAAGTTTTATTATTATTAAAGTTAATAATAGGCGGGCTTTGCCTATGCTAACATAACCTAAAATTTACAAAAGAAACTGCAACTCAGTTCTCTTGCAAAACTATTTTGTGGAAGAGTATGAATTAATGGCAGATTTTTTTCCTTTGTTTTCAAACAAATAAATGTTTACTCCCAATATTGTTAACACAATTTCAATTTTTAGCATAAATTCAGCCTAATTTTTTTTACATCCAAAACATATGTTTGTAATTTTTTTGGAGGGAAATCAATACAACATGTGTCAGGTGTGAATCGCAAGATAAATCGATAGGTCGTCGACATGGAGGGCTTCTTATCGCCTGCCCGATTTGCTGGACTTATCTTCCAATGTGGCGGACAAGTGGAAAAGGTTCTGACAAAGGTTTGAGATATTTCTTACGGCAGCAGCAAAGTATAAGCAAGATGATGTAACTAAAGTAGTACTATTGTTGAATTTTGTTGGTGATGATGGCCTAGAGCTTTACAACAATTTCAATTTGAAGGACGAAGACAAAAATAACTGTAGTACTGTTGTCCAAAAATTTGAACATTACTGTACACCTGAAAAAATGTGATCGTGGAGCATTTTAAGCTCGGGACCATCACTCAGGGAGAAGGACAGCAGTTTGATGGATTTTTGACAGCCTTGCAAATAATTGTTAAATCGTGTGACTACAGCGATAGTGAGGCAATGATAAGAGACAGAATTGTAATTGGAATATATGATAAAAATGTCCAAGAACGGTTGTTAAGAGAACCGGATCTTGACTTGCAGAAGACAGTGTGTATGTGTAAGATGGCGGAAGTTACCAAACAGCAAACCAAGATTCTGCAGGAGGTGAAACCGGCAACGGGGGGCACCGCAGCAGTGGATTCGACTCAGCCAATACCAAGGATGGGGCCACAGTCCAGACACAGTGAATCGTCAAAGGGGACCAGTCAGCAAACACAGTGTAGTAACTGTGGATATGTACATATCCGTGGGAAGTGTCCAGCCTTCAACGAAGTATGTGCAAAGTGTCAAAAGCTTAATAATTTTGCGGTGTGTTGGCAGGTGAGAAGTATGGAGCCAAATCGAGGGAGTCAAGGTAGGCCTGTAAATTCTGTTTCACAAACACAAACTGAGGAGGATTTCAATAGTGATAACAGTGTGTGTGTTAGCTCCGTAAGGGAATTCGGAAACAAAGGGCATGATATGAAACAATTAGAGTTAAGGATCAGCATGCCCTACATATCAAGTTGGATTCGGGATGTTTAAGTGGTTAGGCATAGATGTAGATGCACTCAAAAAGACAAAAACTGCTATTCTCTCATATGGGAACAATGATTTCAAAACAGAGGTAGTAGGTACTGTCGACTTGCCATGCAAATCAAGGAATGTGGATAAAGACTTAACTTGTACAGTTTATGATAGTTGATGTTGTAAACCAACCAGCGTTGTTGGGTCTTTAGGACTGTGTAAAATTGAACTTGCTTAGTCGTGTAAATTCTGTTAACACAATAAATTTTCAGTCACTCGCAGAGGTCACAAAATTATACAAAAATTTTTTGAAGGGTTGAGATGTTTTACTTCGGGGCACAAAATAACAATTGATCCAAATGCTAGGCCACATATAGAGGCCACGAGAAAGGTACCATATGGTCTTATGGATAGGTTAAAGGAAAAATTAAGTGAATTGAAGGCTGTGCTGGCAATAAAGAATGTTGAAAACCTACTGATTGGGTGAATGCCTTGGTTATTGCAGAGAAACCAAGTAAGGATTTACGTTTGTGCCTTGATCCAAAATACCTCAACTTAGTTATCAAGCGAGAGCATTTTGTTATTCATACTGCAGAAGATGTATCAGCAATCATGGGTGGAAATAGTTACTTTACTTGATTAACTGTGTTTTTTTGGCGGTATGTAATCGAAGGTGTCAATTTTCTTGTACCTTTCACGCCAACCTCTAAGTTTACGAAAATCTGTAAACCGTGTCGTAAGGTGGTTGCTGAAATCTGCAACCTACCCTTACCTATTTTGAGATCAGTCACATATCGTAGTGTGCTAAATTGCACACCTGATGAGACTATGAGACATAGAACGCTCTGAAGTCGAAACGAACATGGTCTTCCTGTCTCGTATTGTAATGTCATGTTCGTTTCGACTTCATAGAGTTCTACGTCTCATAGTCTCATCAGGTGTGCAATTTAGCACACTACGATATGTGACTGATCTGAAAATAGGTAAGGGTAAGGGTAGGTTGCAGATTTCAGCAACCACCTTACGACACAGTTTACAGATTTTCGTAAACTTAGAGGTTGGCGTGAAAGGTACAAGAAAATTGACACCTTCAGTTACTTTACTATACTGGATATGAAAGATGGGTACTACCAAGTGCCTGTTGATCCGGATAGTATTGACTTGTGTGTGTTTGGGACACCGTTTGGAAGGTATCAGTTTCCGAGAATGCCTTTTGGCATTAAGTCAGCTCCTGAAGTGTTCCAAAGAAAGATCTTTCAAGTGTTTGGGAATTTGCCTGGTGTGCTAATATATTTCGATGACATTATAATTTCAGGGAGAACAGAACAGGAACATGATGTTAGGTTAGCTGCTGTTATAGACAGAGCTCAGAAATACAATATAAAGTTTAACCCTACAACCGACACCATGTTTTATCTCGAATAAATGACTAATATCTCCACTTCTTGTCTTTATTTCACACACTCTTTACAATCTCTTGTTTTCATCCCACCATCTTTTTACCACATACCTTATGGCCACTGTGCTGGCCACACGGCCAGATCTATTACATATAACACACAACATGATTTGTATAGTAGACTATTGTTTAATCTTTGAAATAAACTGTTTGACATTCAGAATTTTTCTTGGTTTTTTTTTAAAAAGGATTCTTACATGCAGTGGCATAAGATAATTTGATTTAGTGAAATTTGCAGTTTTCTCAGGAAATATCAGTTGTTAATATGAGCCAGTTGGTATACCTGTCCTTGGGTCTGTTTTTGTGCTAGTCATTATTGGCATGCAGGTGCGTAGGAACTAATATTTTCCAGGGGGGCATACAGGCGGTGCTTGCATGATTCCACCCAAAATAATGCGGGGGGTCCAGGGGTCCTCCCCCGGAAAAATTAGAGTTTCAAGGTGCAAAATAGTGCTATTTAGGCCGTTTTTCGTAAAGAAACATTGAATTAACCATTGATGAAATATTATCCCATACTTTTTTTGTGTTAAAATTAGTTTTGATGGAAGTACTTAACTCATTCAACTGTTAAGCCCAGAGCATGTCCACTATAAATTACTTCGATACCAAGAGAATAGGCACATATTCCGAAAATAATATCATTCATTATTAAAAAACTCCAAACCTAAATAAATGCATGATCGACAAGAACAGTAACTCTGATTTGCTTAGCTACTGTGATGCAGATTGGAGAAGCGAGAATAATGACAGGCATTCAGTTACTGGGAGCAGTATTAATTCGTGGGTGGCTTGATTTCATGGTTCAGTAGAAAGCAAAGAGCAGTTGTAATAAGCACTGTTGGAGTCTAATACATGGCACTTAGTTTCACTGTCCAAGAAATCTTGTGGTTCAGAACTTTGGGTAGAGAGCTATAACATGACCATGAACCCAGACCATATGTAGTGTATTGCGACAAGGGAGCCATATCTTGGCAAATAATAATGTGACTTGTCAGAGATCCAAACAAATACGTCCAAACATATCCAAGAAGGAACTGTAAAGGTAAATTATTTGTCAACAGATGAAATAGTTTCTGACATACTGACCAAGCCTCTTACTAAAGAGAAACATAATCACTTTGTCGAAATGTTAGGGCTTGGATAATTTTTTTTTTGTATTTTTTATACTGTTGAGTTATCCTGATTGATTGTGTTGTATAACTATGTTGTTTCTTTTGACAGGAGTGTAAAACAGTGATGAGGCTTACTTGAGCCATGCTCAAATTTCTTTGACTTGTTTGTTTCTGTCGTGTGTAATAATATAAGGGAAGGTGTTGAATATTGTAAATTGTTTAGAGGCTCATTTGACTACTGTAATTGTGCACTAGTCCTGTTTTTTAGTTTATGTAGTTGATAGTAGCAGTATTAGTAGTGTCGCCATGTAATGTTATATAATGGAGTGACGTATTAATCAGCCCTATTTACTTATGCTTGCTGTACTGCTATTTAAAACCTGACAACCTACCCAACAAAATTGGATAAACATGTTTATGAAGTTTCAATGTCATTTATTCTGAACCAGCTTGACTTATGAGGTGTTCGTCCAGAAATAAAAGTTTGAATTCCAATTTTTCTCCTGGTTTATTTAAATTTCACTTGGATTAGTTGAATACACTGTCAAATCTTGTCACGTGAACTCAATTTACTAGAAAAATTCAGTATCGAAATGCAGCAGTATTATTAGGTTTGAAATAAAAATACATGCAGTGTAGCTTCACCTGAGATATAAGAAGAGACAAATTTGTACCTGGTGGCCTGTGTATACGAACGGAAAACGAATTTGTGGAGAGTCCAAATAATGTCAGCAACAGAGTTGTACCTAGTTCAATGTTATTAACATAGGATATACACGGTTACACAAAGGAAAGATAATATAAATTTATTAATTTTTTTTTCATGAACCCAAAAATGTGCTTTTACATTTTTTACAGCACATTGCATTAACCCTTTAACTGCTGATTTGAGTTATGTCTAATAGATCCCTTTGTGCTGAATTAGTATTCACAAGCAATTTTTTTTGTTTCATTTTAAATTTTTGATCAACCTTTTTTTTTTTATTTTGTAAAACTTATGAAAAATTGTGCCAAAATTAAAATTATGTATTAACTTTAATTTCTTTAAACAATTTTTTAAATAAATTCTCTTCTATGTAATCCATTTAAATAATATTTTTGTTATTTTTAAATTTTAATACATTCAAATAAAATAAAACAATTTTTTAATTATGATTATATAATTGAAATATTTAATTGGTTTCATCTATATTTCACATAAAAACTTTACATTAAGTTATGCATATGTTCGCAAATATGTAACAGATTTTTACAGTATGTTTTATGTACTAATAGCTCTTTTATTTTTCTAACTGTACCAATTTCTTTCAATGACAATCTTTTGTCTATTGTACAGGCTGCCATGTGTTGATAATGTATGTTTCAAACAGTGGAAAAGGAAAAAAAAATTTGTTCAAGCTGTCAATTAACATACTTTATCACGTTAGTAAATTTTTCTCATATTTCAAGATATTTTTTTCCTTCAAATTTTTACATAAAACCTGAAAATTTTAAAAAAGCATAATCCAATTTTTTTACAGCGAATTAATCAACAAATATGTTCGAGGTACCAAACAAGATATCTTACCATCCTAGTAATTTGTTTCAGATTTTTCTAGAATTTTTTTTCAGCAAATTTTGACATAAAAGCTGAAATTTTTATAAAGTTGTACATACATAAATTCAAATTACAAAACTGATTTATAGCTAATTACCCACATAATCTGTTCATAGTATCAAATAACACACCTTACCACCCTAGTAATTTGTTGCACATATTTCTAGAATTTTTTTGTCAAATGTTGACATAAAACCTAAAATATTTATAATACAGTCATGCATGCATAAATACAAAATCCTGATATTTTTTACAGATAATTACACCCAAAATCTGTTAAAGGTATGAAATAACACCTTACCACCCTAGTAATTTGTTTCACATATTTCTAGAATTTTTTTTGCGTCAAATGTTGACATAACACCTGACATTTATATGAAGTCAGACACAAATAAATGCAAAATCCTAGTATTATTTACAGCTAATTACCCACAAAATCTGTTAAAGGTATCAAATAACACACTAAACCACCCTAGTAATTTGTTTCACATATTTCTAGAATTCTCTTTCGTCAAATGTTGACATAAAACCTGAAATTTTTGTGAAGTCATACATAAATAAATGCAAAGTCCAAATATTATTTACAGCAAGTTACCTACAAAATCTGTTGAAGGTATCAAATAACATACGTTACCATCCTAGAAATTGGTTTAACATATTTCTAGATTTTTTCATCATCAAATGTTGACATAAAACCTGAAATTTGTATAGCCATACAGTCATGTATACAAAATTCAAATATTATTTACAGATAATTTTTCTTACTGAGGTGTAACACAATTTGTGTCATCTGGTTTATGTTACTTTCTATATATTGATTTCCTTCGTATCATTCACATTTGTATAAATAAAACTTTTGCATAGTATAAATACATGTATATGAACAGTAGAAATAGTATCAAATACTTTTCAAACAGTGGTAACGGGTAAATACGTATTTAGAGAGTATAGAAAGGAATTCCATCATAGCATCAATGACCTAGCTCACTCAGGCATGTAATATGTTTCAATTGTTTTTCAACTATTTTTCAAATGTTGACATAATATCTCTAAATGTTATGCAATATAAAAGAATTCAACAGCTATTTACTACATAGTTCATATTTTTTTTGCTTTAGAAAATTTGGTGTATTCCAATTTTTATTTTACGTGTTACAACTACTTCTGTTTCCTCTGTAATACATAAATAAATGAAAATGACTATTGCCTAATGTACAGGAAGTAAAAAAAGTATGATATTTAGAAATAGTATAACATTTGTCATGAACAGTGCATACAAACAAATGTGCAATTTTTATTCAAGCTATCAGTATCAAATTACAGTCAAACATTTGAGTTTCCAGAATGTGCTCAAAATTTCTTTAGGGTGTGAAACTTTTCAAAACAAGGGTACACACAAAGGCCTATGTTACACTCTTCACAATTATATCTTAAATCCTTTCTTTTCTTAGGGCCCAACTGTGTGTGCTTGCAGACATGACACTCGCTGGGGATTTTTTCTCCCCCCATCAACTGCCGGCAAAAGTTGTGGGAAATGGCGGGCGGTCAGTCGAGCTGGTAGATCTCCAGATGACGGACGCCCACTTTTTAATGTTGCACGTACTTGGCCGTGTTTCGCAATGATTTCCCTTGTAAGCTGGAGTTGGAAGTCAGTGATAGAGATGTTCTAACCTGTGTTTATTTTGTACATTTCATGTGAGTAGTTAGGTTTAGCCGATTGCAGGACATGGAGTCGGTATGAGGCACAGTGAGGCACCACCCGCCGTGTTGTGACATCACGACCCCGGCAGCCATGTTTGATGACCTTGACCTTTAACCTTGACCTTGACTTTGTGTCAAATTACTAAAATTTCCCAAAATGTCGAAAATTTCAAATTTTTCAAAAAATTTCAAAAAATTAAAAACAAATATTACCTCCATCTTGTTTCCGGATGCAGTCATGTTTCCGACTACCATCTTGGGGTTTTCTTCCGAGGCTTCCGAAAATTTTTCTATTTCACATTCCATTTTAACACCGCACATCTTTAATAAATAAAATTTTAATAAAATAGTTTATTATAATTTTTTAATAAGAAACTATTTAATAAAAAAACTTTTATATAAAAATTATTTAATTCAAACAACTACCGACACGTCTTACCCAGACGAGCTCCATCAACACACTGATTCCCCCCACCACTTTTTACATGTTTATATCAAACCAACATACCTCCTCTCCTATTATCCCTTCACCTCCCCTACCCTACACAGCAAATATTTTAATTGGCTGTTAGTCACGTGATGAATTTCCCCCCCCCCCCTACTTACCACTCTCACTGATACTCATGTTATAACCCGCTCAAACAACTACACCCCCTCCACCCAACTTTGCCACTTCTTTCTTATCCTTAGTCTAATAAATGTTTTTAATTTATAATACTCACTAAAACAGCATGACATCTATGTCTTCACATATCAGCTAGATGACTGTGAGAAGTAACTGCCATTGATTGAGACTACGTATTGTTCTTCAATTTCAAAATTAATTGAATTTTTAAATATCATAATTATAATTTCAAAACTTTTTTAAAATTCTTTTAATGAATACTGCTTAAACATGATTTCTTTCTTAGCTATATTCGATCGATTCCCAATAAAATCAATCAATTAATTATCAAAAAACATTTTGATGAATATTTTGTATTGTAACTACACTGACTTTATCTCCTACAGAACTGCGTCATCTACTCTCACACTACTACCAAATTAGCTAGATTTCTTTCAGTTCCTGGTAAAATCAGTCAATTGTTAAAAAAATAATAAATTTTTCTGGTCAGTTACATATGTAAGACTCTTCGACTACTTTCAACTACACACAACTACAACGAATAAACTGACATATAATTTCATATTCATACTACTTTTGCTAAACACACCACCCCTACACCCCTGCACCGACCAACACTACCCCTCAACAAATCCCCTCCCCCCCTAAATTTCTACCATCACTCTCCAACAGTCCTGTCAGAGCCTGTCCGAACTGATCATCTCACTCTTCTACAGTACCTATATGCAGATATTAATTTCTCCCTGCATAGCGAACAATTACATATACACGACATCTCGCAGCCATGCAAATACCATCATCCAATCTCGGATCACTGGCCCGCTTCCATACCAGATCAGCTACTTCAGTTTCTTATATTACTATTTTTTATTCTATATTTACTTTTTACAGGAAAAAAGTATTTAAATCATAATATTTATTCTTGTCTAACTCACAAGTTAAATAAAAACCCCTGTTTCCATAGTTACAAAATTTATGTAAATTCAATCTATAATCAACTACATATAAAACAAACACCGCATCCCTTAAAAAATATTCAGTCTTCATTTTAAAATAATCACAGTCATGTCCATATATTGACTGATTAAACAACAAAAAACCGTAATTCATTGCACTCATCAACTTCGTGTCGTCACAATGCAAACTAAGGCCTCGTAACAGAAACATCATCCATGCTTCAATGACCCAGTCACATATATTGCCAGTTTTGACAAGGAAGTCCCATGTGCCGTCATAGTCATTGTCATGGCGGTAGTGGTAGTTATCACCGACAAAGATATCACCAACAGAGGTAAAGCTACCGCAGTGCTAGTAGAAGTTGTTCAACACGAGCTCACATCTCATCATAACGTATTCACTGATGTAGATAAAATTCTGCTTCTGTGTTACCTGTCCCACTAGTTACAGGAAATATCAAACATATCCTGTTCTGTTTTTATTTCCAAAGTGAGTTGTGGTCATAGGTAAGTTACGTAGCATATAACCTGATACAATTTAATAATTGACATACACTGGTACGTGTTTCGTCCTGTTCGCTTTCCTACAATGTTTGTCTTAATATTGTGCCGGTTTAATGTAATAGCACTCCAACCATACATTTTATTTCTTAACTGAGTATTTTCCTACTCTTCTCAAGTTTAACCAAATTTTCTTTCATACTTGAATGAAATGTACGCAAGTCCTTGCTGAGTTCATTTCAATATATGTCTTCAGACTACCTCAGAAAGCCAACCACTTAAGTACAATTAAATTTTAATTATAAATATCTGTAACGTGTACAACCGTAGATGTTTTAGCTTCTCAACTTTTAACATCTTCATCGTAATCTTCTAGTCATATTCTTAATTGACTAATAGATATATTAATATACCTGAACTCCCGACCGTACTTCTAACTCCCTTAGTATAAAATAAACCAAACAGTCCTTATTCATACATGTTTTTTGTCTGATACCGCCTACCATATCATGTCATCATGTACTTTAATTCATGTCACAGGGTCAACATGTGTATCTCAGACATGCCAACTTGTACGATTTACCTGTACAATGTACGGAAGCTATACTTGTTGTACGATTTTACGGGAAAGTGTCAAAATTGTACGGATTAGAAGGCATGTTGATAATTAAATAAATATGTATTCGACTTTCCGTTACCGACACAGGCTTTGTGTTTGTTATATTTTCGCGTATATTTTCGTCGTTGGTTGATGGCTCTTAGATGACACGCATTATCTTATTGGCTAGTTGCTGTTCAGCGCGGCACAGTTAGCCAATCACGTACGAAGTCGTTTTTCACGACTGCTTTGTTTCCTAAAATGGTGTCACTTTTTACAGCTGTTAATTACGTGCGTGCAGGCCAGACCTAAAAATGTTTGTGTATTCGGTGAATGTTTGTACAGCTTTTGTATTCTCGTTGACAGTGCAGGATATTATCAGCATGCGTTGGCTCTGAAGCAAGTTGTTTATTTGCCTAATGCATGGTACAAATACATAATGTAATAGTTTTCTGTCTAGTTGCACGTGGTAAGTCGTTCGCAGTTACAGCTAAAATGTCGGTTATTGGAAAAAAGAAACAGTATTTTCAAGTGTTCCTTAATGAATACACAAGAAACTTTCCATGTATTTTAAAGTCTGATAAGGGGCAGCATTTCGTGTTTTGCTCAATATGTAGGTGTGACATAAACATAGCTCAAGGCGAGAAAAATGATATTACCAGTCACCTGAAGTGCTCAAAACATGTGGTAAATGTTAAAAGTGGCAAAGTAAATAGAAAAATTAGTAATTTTTTTGTTAGTGAAAATTCGGGCAGTGAAATAATACGTGCAGAATGTTTGTTTACGTATTTTTTGATTGAACGTAACGTTCCAGTGAGTGTAGGAGATCATGCTGGGGCATTGTTCCGGAAAACGTTTCCCAAGTCGGATGTTGCCAAGAAATATGGCTGTGGAAGGACAAAATCTACAGCCATTATGCAAGAGATGGCCGCAGATGCAACACAAAACATGGTAAGTAATTTACAAACAGTGCCCTTTTTGTAGCTACTGATGGCGGCAACGATTCTGACTCTAAGCTGTATCCCATCGTAGTAACATATTACGATCATTCCCTGCAGAAAACCGTTTCAATGCTTCTTTCTTTGCCGACTTTGCAAGGTGATGTTACAGGAAAAAATATTGGTAATTTGGTTTTAAACGAACTTGATCGTTTCAATGTACCAGTTGAGCATCTCGTCGCTTTTTCTGCCGATAATGGTGCAGTTATGCTGGGCAATAAAAATGGTGTGGCAACGTTTCTGAAGCAGAAACAAGAAGCTCTTGTTGTAGTAGGTTGTCTGTGCCATTTAATTAACTTGGCAGCAGAAAAAGCAGCAGCTGTTTTACCTTGCAAGATAGGGGAAATCCTTGTTAATGTGTATTACTATCTCGAAAAAAGTGCCAAACGGGAAGAAAAGCTCCAAAAATTTCAAGAATTGCACGACAGTGAATCAAGGAAGATTTTAAAGCACATATGCACTAGGTGGTTATCAGTTGGACGTAGTTTGCCTAGGCTCATAGGTAACTGGGATCCCTTGCAAAGCTTTTTCAAGGAAGAAGTGACAACCGAGAAGCAGCAGCCATCTGCAATACCATTCAAAATACCAAAAGAGTATTGGTATTGTAGGCTCACAAAGTAAATTTGAGACAGCACAAAGTTCATCTACTTCTTGTCTAGAGAAAACAGCAAGCACTTCTGTGAACAGGCCAGCAAGTGGCAACAAGCTTCCATGTATACCTAACACAGTTGAAACCCAAAGAAGAAGAGTAGTCAGAATTTGAGTCAGAGTAGTACACCTAGGCATATAATTGACACAGTTGAAGGAAATACAACCTCTGGTGCAAATCTGAAGAAACGACAGTCAGTCTTTTCATACGGTAGGCCAAGCAAGAAGTTTTTGTCCAATCCACATTCACTAGAAGCAAAATCCAGCCTGAAAAACGAAAACTTGAATCTGTCACGTGAGGAAAAATTATTCATGTTCCTTTCTTCTTCTGTGAATAAAGCTTTTTGCCTATTTTTGCTACATATGACTCCATTTTTTGAGAAAACTAATGCAATATTACAATGTGCATCTCCTCAAATACACAATTTGAGGATGTTACTGTTTTATCTCCTGCAAGAAATCTTGCAAAATTTGTGAAACCAGTAGCATTAAAAAATATGCTGTTGAATGAAGTGAACTACCATTCCATTCAAAACCGTCAGGATTCTGAAATTGTTATTGGTAGTCAGACATCTAGGATTGTTAACGAACTTGGAGAAGATGAGAAAAAAGTATTTTTTACATCAGTAAGAAAGTACTTTACAACTGCATGCGATTACATTATAAGCAAATTTCCACTAAAAAATGAAGTACTCGAGAAAGCAGAAGTTGCATCAATTGAGAAAATAGAAAATGCTAAGTTTTCTGATGTAACATTTTTCACAGATAGATTTCCCTTCATTTTGCTTACAAAGGATAAAGAAACAAGAGACATAGCTATAGATGAACTTCAGAAACAATTCACTTTGCTTCAGCTAGAAAATATTTCATCTCTGGTATAAAAAGAAGATACAATTGATGTTAAGTGGAGCACTGTAGGCAGTATTACTGGCATAGATGGTCATAAAAAGTATGACAGATCATTGAAAGTGATGTTATCTGTATTGACAATTCCCCACAGTAATGCTGAATGTGAGCGTGTTTTCAGCCTTATCACTAAGAATAAAACTAAGTTCAGATCTCAAATGTCTCACAAGTGTTTGGAAAGTATGTGCATTATGAAATGCAACCAATCAGGAGTGTGCTATGAACAGAACTTTTCTGAAACATTTTTAGTTAATGCTAAGAAAGCTACTGCAGCTTCTTTAAAGAAAGAGTAGCTAAAGAGAAATACTTCCATGAAAAGTAAAATATTATTTTATTTTGTTTTTTTTTTCTGTTAGAGGTCGACTTTATTCTGCTAAATTTATTTATATCCAAATATCTAGTATAACTGATTGTCATGCCACTGTTTACCTCTCTGCTACTGACCATCTTGCTCTGACAAAGGAAATTAGGTGAGTTTCAATATAATGTTATTCCATTAATGACTATGAAAATTGATACAGCATTGTATGTTGTCTTTCAAAGTACAGTGAACCCTCGATAACTCAGACTAAAAGGGGGAAGAAGCTGTCCGAGTTACGTTTTGTCCATGTTATCGAGGGATGTCCGGGAAGGTGGGGTAATCAGTCATTAATCACAAAAAACGCAAAGAAATTAGTACGCTATCATTTCTACAAGCAATAGAGGCTGCAATAAATACTGTTTTGTACATAACTATCGCATCAAGTTATGGGAGGGCTGCCATGC
Source organism: Medauroidea extradentata (assembly GCA_003012365.1). Lineage (NCBI taxonomy): Eukaryota > Metazoa > Arthropoda > Insecta > Phasmatodea > Phasmatidae > Medauroidea > Medauroidea extradentata. The sequence goes on along the minus strand of PNEQ01067560.1, from coordinate 17,417 downwards.
AGTGGGAAAATTAACGCTAACGTGGAGGACTATAAAAGAATGTCAAGCAATGTGTGCGGTTAGATCTTTATTTATTATGCTGCTACTTATGGCTGATCCTTTTTTATTTCCGTGCTGGAAAGAAGCTGGCACCAAGGCACCCTTCTATCAAATAAAAGTTTTCGTCTGGCTGGCGACAGCCAATGTGCGTGCACATGCGCGAGAGATAAGAAATGATCGTTGGAGATAAGCTAGGGAGGTTGCAAGCGGAAGTAGTCAAAGTCAACCGGTACAGTCTCATGCAATACAAACACCGCACGTGACCACACGCAACTCACACAAGGTGTTTACATTGAAAAATACCTTACATCCGTATGTTACAGTGTAGGGGCAGCAGCCAGCTGCTAGCCTGATAGCTCCTCTACCCTCCTACATAGTTCCAAAGGTACAAAAATAATGTTCCTCGTATACACGAATAAAAATGGTACTTTAATTACAAATCTTCTGGGTCACTGTACATATGTGAACACATTTTAACAGTTCTAACTTTAAAATTTAATTTTATGTATGTAAATTGCATCATAGAACACATAATTTACAGCTTTATTCTTACACAAATTGTCAAATTATAAAGCAAGAAAATTTTAATCATGTTCTACAGAGTTACCGTATTTACTCGTGTAATCGCTGCATATTTTTTACTAAATTTTAAGCACAAAAAATGGGGTGCAGCCATTATAAGGGGTTTTCAAAAAAATTAGCTTCAAAATTTTTTTGGTGTAGAATGTATCAAATGTACATTTTCTTCTATATTTACTCGTTCATAAAGTGACAATTTCTTCTAAAATAAAGAAAAAGATTTTGTCGGAGTATAGAAAACATGGAAAAATTAACACTGCCAAATCTTGTTAATCCAGTCATGTGCGTCACTCAATGAAATTCGTTTAAAATTATCCTGCATAAGACGTTTACATTTTACGGTCCATTACATGTACGCTATTATTTCCCGTGAAGTAATTTGTAAATAAATCCGATTCACACTTAAAATTTTACAACTCTCCCGACGCCGTAACGTTATCAACAGAGCATCATCAACCAGCAAGCGTGACTCATCGTGTCCGGCTTGGGCATGGATGTTGTGTTATTCTTTCACCAACCACATCGGCTCTTGAAAACATCGTTGTTGATGGGGTGTAAAACCCTCTCACCAATTTTTCTACATCACAATGCGAAGCAATGATTTTTAATTTTTCTTTAATGTCCGGAACAGTTTGTTTTGCAGCCCTGAATTCATTGCACATACTAGAACAAAATAATTTTCCGTTTATGTGTCATTGTAACCCGTAGTTACCGTCATTTCACAAGCACCACACTGAAATGTTTATTTACGACACACGTGTGTGCCTGGCTCGCAAGACGAAGAGGGTGTAAAGATAAAGAAGTGAGAGGTCGGCCTGCTGCGTTGCATCTTTACTCGCGCGTCTCACGCCTCGCTAGCAACATTTTACCACACGGAACTTGCCAGATTTAATTGTGGGGTTATTAAAGGCTAAGTAGTGATGGGCGACTATGTTGTAAAGTTTAATACTGTTCTAAAATATAATGTGATGAATTTAAATCCAACAAAAACGATTTTTGTACATCTTTTCACCAAGACATGATTAATTAAAAATTATTAATTTTTTTTTTTAAATTGTGTCAGAGTTATCCGAAGTCCGGGACATCGAGGTCCGAGTTATAGAGGGTTCACTGTAGTATTAATTTATTAATTTTTATAACAAATAAAATAAAGTGGGAATATGTGCACAATACTTTGCTGCTGCAAATTTCGCACATTTTTTTAAATTTTGGGTATTGTACTGATAGCCCTTTTCAAAAGTTGGCAAATCTGGTATCTTGAAGTCATTGACAAATATTCCGGGCTGTTCACATACAAAACGGAAGTTAATGATGGCGTCACCGTTAACACATCATTTGTAGTAGGTTAAATTTTTCCTAAGTTCTTTCCATCATCGAACCTTGTTGCTTTCCAAGGAGAATATTGTGACCTGTACCTGAATGCAATACGTGCATACAGGCTACAGCTCTTACAACATCAATATGCTATACGACACTGCACTGGTTCGTATTACATTGACTTATTCCTTCTCTCCATACTGCATATCAACACGCAAATGTCTTGTAGCTCTAGTTGCACTGGTGTCTAGAAGGTTCTGACGTTGATTCCCACCAAGTTTAACCGTAACTACATAATGGTTACAATTTCCTTAAATGTTGACTTATAGCTACAGAGAAGAGACCTTATTAAATACTAACACTTATGCCATTTCAAGTTGTTTCTTTGTTCAATCCGGATATTTTAGTTTTCTCACTGGTACATGCTACGAATAATACTTCAAAGTCATCCGAATCCACGCACACATATTGATTTTTTTTCCATAAATACATACTTGCAGTAAGAACACACACAAATATTTTCTATCTTCACTGGCAATGATGTCACCGCTTCACTATTTAAATATCTCCTCTCCTGACTACTGCTATTGGTATATTTACTTCAGTTATACATATAAGTTTTATCATTTTATCTGATATCCAGTCCTGCAAACATGTTTGTTACCAAATTTCATATTTTATTTTAAAGTGTATTCATATATTCATTTCACATTTCTTTGCTAGCACAAAAATTATATTGTTTGATAGATAAAGGAAAGCAACTCTTTGTAGTTCGTGTCTTGACTCTGTATTTTGTCTCGTCATGCAAACCAAGATACCAAATTTTTCTCACCGAAATTTCGTCTACATTTTACTTTATGAAAATACATTTCGCCTCTTACCAAAGGACATATCTGTAGAAGGTTACAGTACAGCCAGTAGCTTGTAACCTTCTTTGTAGGGTAAAGTTCCATTAGAGTTATTATCATTCAAGATGGAAGATCTCATTAAGAATAGATGCTTAATTTGCACCATCAACATACATCATACACAATATGCAGCGTGTATGTAAAATACATTATACTAATAAGCGACTGTAAAAATGGCTATGTGTAACGTTGCAGGTTTTTTCATTTATTCATTTTTACATAGTATGTAAATTTGAAACCCATTTCATTATTTCATATCTTTAAGAGGTTCTTCCATATGTATTACAGTTCTAATATGTCTTTATTTCCTTTCAAGTTCCTACCTCACAGTCAGACTAAAACCTAACCAATCTTCCAGCGCTAGGGACTTCGATGTTGGACGCTAACTAAAATCTCTCTCTCTCACCCTAACCATTCTTAACTATTTCAAATGTAAAAAATTATATAAACCTACATACATTAATCAACAATGTATATCTAATATACAGAACAGATATTTCTACTTTGCTCGTCGTAACTATACACGACCTCTCCTTTCTACCCAACGTATCTTACTCAGACAAAAACATAATTTTCATGAAACTAATTACAGTAGAACAAAAAACTTAAGAAGAGTCTTCAGTATTTTTTTGTATTTAAACATAACTATGATTCATATTTCCACATTAATATCAGTCCATTATATTTCTAACCGCCATGAATTACAAAAGTGGTTCCAAAATACAATATTTTTATGTAATTTAATTTGTCAAGATTAACAATTGCGAAAAAATAATATTTTTAAAAGAGACTTACGTGTATATTTGAATATTATCAATAACATCACAATTTAAAAAAAAATTAATTCAATTCGAGCAAATTAAAATACATTTACTTCATTCATCCAGCAGCCACTGGAAGCATGTGTGCTAGAGAGACAGAGAGAGACACACAGACAGAAACTGATCACACTACACTTATGGCCAGTAAGATGTCAGGTGAGCTTAGGAAGGGAATGGGATTGGTGGGTGCGGGCAGGTGTGAACATGTCGACACACTCACAGAGCTCTGGCCAGCTAGTTAAATATCTGTAGTGGAGAATATTGAAACTTACAACTTTGTAACTTTACAAGTTTATATTTTACAAACGGCTGCTTGGCTTTGAAAAACACAAGTTCTGTAGATTTTTTTTAAATTCTGAACAAGTAGCATGCATTTTTTTCTGATGCGCCAATGGAGGTTAGAACCAATATCTCTCTCTGTAAAAATCATGTTAATTATAGTATAAAAAATTAAGCTTAACATGACTCATGGTCTGGCACATACGATAAAATGATCAAAGCCTTCTGCCCCGTCCCATTTGTTGTTCTCAGTCTTTTGCCAACACTAGAAATCTAAACTTGTCTTTCTAGCTAACTTGTCTTCAAATTCAACAAAAGTCTTGTCTGTGTTAAAACGATAGTCGCACACTTAGACCACTGAAACGAAACCGTTATATTTCTATCAGCATAAGACGTTTTCCTCCTGTGAAGTCTTTTCGTATTCACAAGTTCACCCCTTTTTGTTGTTAACTTACCTACTATTATATAAATATCATTGCTATTCATAATTATATTTGTTACCTACATATTTATCTTTAACTCTTGTTTTGTTTTTGGACATGGCAAACAATAAAAAAATATTAAGCGTTTAAGAACACATCTATAATTAAGTTTCTGCTCGAAATCATGTCAAACTAACATACCTTCCGTATAGTTATCAGTACACATAGCCACAATACTTATCTATAACTTTGTCTTCAATCTTTTATGTAACAATCTAGACCCATCAGTCAAATATTACTTACTATAGATCCTACTGTTAAGCGCTTCCTAGCAGCTTAACCCAGCATCACTTTTAATGTTTGTTTACTTTCTAAATATCAAGATAGGTCAAAGCTACAATCAGCTTATCATTTTAGATTTGTATGCATCAAAACAACAGTAATTCTTAAAGCTTTTTATCATCCATACATAACATACACTTCAATATTATTATTTTAGCATTCATTAACTAACAGAGACAGGTCACATAGTAAACTATTCGCTACTTTACGTTAAGTAAATATCATCATATATTTCCAATGTTAAATCGGACAACTATACCACATGAATATATAAACTGCATCTTTCAATCAAATAACTTAACACAACCAAAATCCGCCCATCTTATACCAAATATCAATAGCTGGCACATGCTACATACTTTATCATCTCTAGTACGTTCATGTCAGTCAAAACATAGCCGATATTAATTCTTCACTACACTTTTCTAAGACGTACATACCTACGTTTCGTTCTCATCCATCAAACAAACACAAATTTTCAACTAGACAAACGCACCTTCATTACTCACTTGTACTACACCAGTCATATTACTCAGTCAGGCAATATACACAAAACTCCATTGGAACAAACTATTAAAACACATGTAAAAATCAATGAAATATACCTCAAACCAAATCAATCTTCATGTAACATTTGACCATTTATTTCCTAAGTCACATAATTACTATGAACGTAGCTATTTTTGTACTTTAATTCCTGTCATGACTAGACAAACGCAATAAATATAGGCCTATATCATTTGGTTTTTATCATCACACAGTAATGATCATTTTCCATAATACTCAACGTTTCATAACTAAGAATCATTACATTAAGTAAAATCTGATGCTGTCAAGGCATTCAATCGTATCGTAACGAACATATAATATATTCTGAAGTTGCGATCAGTCACTTACGTCATTTAAGGTACACAAATAATTTTTTCTCGTCCACATCAACATTATCTCCTATTGCCACCATCCTGAAGGATACTATCATTCACAAATACTCTAATAATATCAAATTATAAGTACCATGCTAAGATGTTTTAACTTATATTTTAAAAGAAATAAAATGTTTTAATTAAATCAAACATTTTCGTGAATACACTATTATATACACAGTACAATACATATATTCGTTTAAAACTATACCTGGATGCACAATGATAATCTTCAAATATAATATTTTCTAACAATAAAATCTTCTGTCCTATATCAGTTCGATAATACAGACTTTTATTTTACTCACATACAAACTCACATGCAGAGAAAGTTCATGCACGAATATGACTTCACACGTGCACATACCCAGCAGAGCAAGTTCATACTCGATTATATCCACACACACCCGCGCACTTCAACAGAGCAAGTTAACACATTATCACGCACACACATAACAGTGCATGTTCGTTCTTGATATCAACTCTATGCGCAGACACCACTCAGGTTGTAAGTAATAAAGAAATACCATTCCAGAAATGAAAACTTGCCCTGTCACTTTTTAATCCAAATTACAATTATAGGTATGCAGTCCAAATAAACCACACTGAAATGACACATTTCCAACAAGAATTTAATAGTTAATTCCATCAATTTATACTATCTTATCTCTTTACCTTATTCCCTTGACAGCCTATACAATTATGTTAGGGCTAATTCTTAATATTTCATAAAACTCTCGCTCATATTGCACCTTACGTACAGCACTCCAGACCATGCAGCTCTTGTGATTTTCAGAAAATTCTTTACTAAATTCATTTGTCTTCGGAATAGGTATAATCCAAACTCAATATTTTTGTGACTATAACTTACAGCAAGACTTCACACGTTTATTTAAGTCGTTACTTTCAGGGGGACCCTGTAGCTTCCTAAAGAACTACATATTGCCTGATGATCTCATATATGGTACTCTGTGATGAAAGTAATCTGCTCCATTTCATTTCATAACTATGTAGATTTCATTACTTTTCAGCACTCTCACATCAAGATAATGTAACCTCAAATCAAATTTATGTTCATCTATCATTTACATTTTAGTAAAAAAATATTTTAGGTACACTCATTGTACCTATTTTTCCAATACTTATCACTCACATATCATGGAAGACTCTTATCATAAGAACCAACTCCAAGACCAAGAAGAAAATTAAAATAAAATCAACTAGTCACCACTTCCTTTGCCTGACCTAAAACTTATACATTTTGTAACATATTGATTTTAATAAACCAGTTGCAGTCATATTTATCAGTGAAATTTTCATTATTTTAAACATTCAAAACCGAGCCCAATTTTACTTCTCAACACTTCTTGCTTGCCATTTTCGTATTTAAGTTATAATACCGTCATGTACAGTGTAGTCTTATGCAAACGAGTTTTCATGTATGGATAGTTCAACAAAATCTTACAGGAAAAAAATTCCATCTTACTTTTTTCTACATAAAACACTCTAGTGTCGGTACTTTTCTCCAGAGTAATTAAATATTATACTGGAAAATAAATTATCAATCCAGGAGTCTATTGATTAGCACGTTAAAAACCTCATGACAGTTATCACACAGGTAAGTCATGTACGTACACTAAACGTACAGTGTCTTTGTTCATGACGACGAGCATTCAAATGTGTGCGAAATGAATTCCCACCGTAGCAACACTGTTTCAGAGAAGTATGCACATGATTTCCAGAGAACATTTCCGGCAGAATGGTAGCCACTGATACAGATAGCACGTCTTCGATCTCTGTTGCCATCTTTTAAATGTTACAGTTTTACACAATAAGTACCTATAAATGAAGATGTCGATCTGCTTTCCAGCGCGTCTATCGACTAACTGAGCTCCTTTTTACATAGACAGTGCTTAAATAACACCATTCATTCTACGTTAGCTACTTCAATGATTCTCATTTACCAAGCTAGTAGCTGGTTAGCAATGATACTGATGTTGTTAACAGCACGGGTGATAGGCTGTAATCATAACATAATTCTGCTGTTCGTCGTTAGGGGACCATCATGGGCGAATGGTCAGACCGTTCACCACCCTGGATTTTCGCATGCATACATCATGCTGGACGAAGCAGATGATCGGTGGGGTTTCTCAGAGATCTTCCATTTTTCCCCCACCCTTTCATTTTAACGTTGCTTCATACATGTCGTTGAGTGTTGACCAAAGTCTCTCATTCACTCACTAGTCACAGTTCATCATGAGAAGTTATCGTTTCTTTGTCAATATTATATCACACCAACCTATAGTAGTGTAAGATTATATTTTCTTTATCCCATTAAAATATGATATCAAGAGTTAACTACGTCTTGTAAGCTGCTATAACTCACATACGCAGAAAGCTAATAAATAATCATGGAGCACAGTCTAGTATAGCGGTATCCTGCTGTAGGCAAGTTATCGTACCACATAAACTGTTCTGCGAACATATGACGGCTAGTCGCTTTGTACAGTTACGAGAGCTCGGTTTTGTTTGTAGAAAGCTGCTGATGTTTTGAGTTGTTTAATTATCACTAAACATTCCATAAAAAAACTCGTCTGTGTGAGTTAAGAATTTCTGTAAGTCTCTTTTGATACTCGGTACCGTATTGCTACCATGTAGTCAGTAAAACGCTCAATGGACGGTGCTAGGAAACATTTATTGTTATTATTTCAGCCCCGAGCAACCATATCCCTTTATATGCTCGAAGATTCTACCAGTCGTAATCTAATCAGAGTTCGGTGTGTGCTAACCTAAAATAATCAGGTAGAACTACTCTCAGCTCAATCTCACATGTGTACACTAGTAAGTAACAAAGTAATTAAAAAAAACTATGTTTCTAGTTATATTCAGAATTAAGTACACTTGTCATACGTGATTGTCATGGTAGCTCAGTTTGGAATTTGACCTAATGGTTCTTAGTTCGAACCCCTGCCAGGACTATATTATTTTCTCATCTTTGCCAACCAGTAGTTTTTTTTTTTCCATCAGACAAAAAAAAACTTGTCAGAAACTGTCCTTCAAAAATAACTACAACATAGGTGACTGTAGAATATGATTATTGAGATACTATCATTTTGTATGTTTTCTTTAGGACTGAAATAAAATCGTAACGTACTAGTCAATAGACTCCTGGGTTGATAATTTATTTTCCCGTATAATATTTAATTACTCTGGAGAAAAGTACTGCCACTAGAGTGTTTTATGTATAAAAAAGTAAGATGGAAGTTATTTCCTGTAAGATTTTGTTGAACTACCCATACATGAAAACTCGTTTGCATAAGACTACACTGTACATGATGGTATTATAACCTAAATACGAAAATGGCAAGCAAGCAGTGTTAAGAAGTACCGTGAGTCTCTGGTTTGAATGTTTAAAATAATGAAAATTTCACTGATAAATATGACTGCAACTGGTTTATTAAAATCAATATGTTACAAAATGTATAAGTTTTAGGTTAGGCAAAGGAAGTAGTGACTAGTTGATTTAATTTAATTTTTTTTCTTGGTCTTGGTGTTGGTTCTTATGATAGTCTTCCATGATTTGCGAGTGATAAGTATTGGGAAAACAGGTACAATAAGTGTACATAAAATATTTTTTTACTAAAATGTAAATGATAGAAGAACATAAATTTAATTTGAGGTTACATTATCTTGATGTGAAAGTGCTGAAAAGTAATGAAATCTACATAGTTATGAAATGAAATGGAGCAGATAACTTTCGTCACAGAGCACCATATATGAGACCATCAGGCAATATGTAGTTTTTTAGGAAGCTACAGGCTCGCTCTCGAAAGTAACGACTTACATAAACGTGTGAAGTCTTGCTGTAAGTTATAATCACAAAAATATTGAACTTAGATTATACCTATTCTGTAAAGACAAATGAATTTAGTAAAGAATTTTCTGAAAATCACAATGGCCGCATGGTATGGAGTGTTGTACGTATGGTGCAATATAAGTGAGAGATTTATGTAACATTAAGAATTAGCACTAACTTAATTGTATGGTAGCTCTCAAGGAATAAGGTAAAGAGATATGACGGTATGAAGGGATGGAATTTGCTATTTTATTTTTTATTGGAATTGTGTCATTTCAGTGTGGTTTAGTATAACTGCATACCTGTAATATTAATGTGGATTAGATAGTGACAGGGGCGTTTTTCATTGCTGGAATGGTATTTCTTTATTACTTACAATGTGAGTGGGGCGTCCGCATATAGTTGATATCAAGTACGAACATGATCTGTTATGTGTGTGTGTGTGTGATCATGTGTTAACCTGCTCTGTTGAAGCGTGTGTGTGAGGTGTGTGTTTGTGTTTGTGTGTATGGATATGAATATGGATATGTTAGAGTATGAACTTGCTCTGCTGGGTATGGGCATGTGTGATGTCATATTCGTTCATGAACTTTCTCTGCAAGTGAGTTTGTGTGTGAGTGTAATAAAAGTCTGTATTATCGACCTGGTATAGGACAGAAGATATTATTGTTAGAAACTATTATCTTTAAAGATTAGCATTTTGCACATAGGTATTGTTTTAAACTAATATATGTATTGTACTGTGTATACAATAGTGTATTTACTAAAATGTTTGATTTAATTAAAACAGTTTATTTCTTTTAAAATATATGCTAAAACATCTTAGCATTGTATGTATAATTTGATATTATCCGAGTATTTGTGAATGATAGTTTCTTTCAGGATGGTGGTAAAAGGAGATAATGTTGATGTGTACGAGAAAAAATTATTTGTTTACCTTAAGAGACGTGACTGATTGCCCTTCAGAACCAATTATATGTCCATTACGATATACAATTCAGTGCCTTAACAGCATCAGACTTTACTTAGTTTGTGTAATGATTCTTTGACATAGAATGTTAAGTACTTATGTAAAATGATCATGACCATGTGATAGTAAAAACCAAGTGATATAAACCTATATTTAGTGCGTTTTTCTAGTCATGACAGGAATTCAGGTAAAAAATAGTTACGTTCATAGTAATAAGGTGAGTTTAGAAATAAATGGTCAAATGTGACATGAAGATTGATTTGGTTTGAGGTATATTTCATTGATTTTTACGTGTGTTTTAATAGTTTGTTCCAACGGAGTTTTGTGTGTTGTGTTGTACGTCTTAGAAAAGTTTAGCGAAGAATAAATGTCTGCTATATTTTGACTGACACGAATGTACTGGAAATGATACTGTACTTATCATGTGCCATCTATTGATATTTGGAATAAGAGGGACGGTTTTGGTTGTGTTAAGTTATATGATTTAAAGGTGCAGTTTATATATTCATGTGGTATGGTTGTCCGATTTACCATTTGAAATATGTGCTAATATTTACTTAATGTAAAGTAGCGAATAGTGCACTATGTGACCTGTCTCGGTTAGTTAGTGAATGCTAAAATAATAATATTAAAGTGTATGTTATATATGGATGAAAAAATGCTTTAAGAAGTATGGTTGTTTTGATGCATACAAATCTAAAATGATAAGCTGATTGTAGCATTGACCTATCTTGATAATTTAGTAGGTAAACAAACATGTGCTGTGTTAAGGTGCTAGGTAGCGCTTAACAGTAGGATAGATATTAAGTAATATTTGACTGATAGGTCTAGATGGTTACATAAATGATTGAAGACGAAGCTATAGATAAGTATTGTGGCTATGTGTACTGATAACTGTATGGAATATATGTTAGTTCGACATGATTTCGAGCAGAAACTTAATTATAGATGTGTTCTTTAACTCTTCGTATTTTTTTATTGTTTGCCATGTCCAAAAACGAAACAAGAATTACAGGTGAATATGTAGGTAATAAATATAATTATGAAAAACAATGATATTTATTTAGTTGAAGGTAAGTTAAAAACAAAAGTGTTGAACTTGTGAATAAGAAAATACTTCACAGGTGGAAAATGTATTATGCTGTATGAAATACAACGGTTTCGTATCAGTGGTCTAAGTGTACGACGATTGTGTTAACACTAACAAGACATTTGTTGAATCTGAAGACAAGTTTAAAAAGACAAGTTTGTATTTCTAGTGTTGGCAAAAGACTGAGCGCAACATATGGGATAGGCAGAAAGCTTCAATCAGTTTATCTTATGTACCCAAACCATGAATCATGTTAAGCTCAATTTTTTACACTATATTTAACATGATTTTTACCAAGAGGGATTTTGGTTCGAACCTCCATTGGCGCATAAGGAAAAAATGCATGCTACTTGTTCAGAATTTAAAAAGAATTTCTACAGTGTATGTGTTTTTCAAAGCAAAGCAGCAGTTTGTAAATTATAGACTTGTAAAGTCACAAAGTTTTAAGTTTCAATATTCTCCACAACATATATTTAACTAGCTGGCCAGAGCTCTGTGAGTGTGTCGACGCGTTCACACCCGTCCGCACCCCCCATTCCCATTCCCTTCCTAAGCCCACCTGACACCTTACTGGCCATAGGTGTAGTGTGATCAGTTTCTGTCTCTCTCTCTCTCTCTTTCTCTCTCTCTCTCTCTCGCTCTCTCAATCTCTCGCTCTCTCTGTCTCTCTAGCACACATGCTTCCAGAGGCTGCTGGATGAATGAAGTAAATGTATTTTAATTCGCTCGATTTGAATTATTTTTTTTTTTGTAAAAATTGTAATGTTATTGATAATGTTCAAATATACATGTTAGTCTCTTTTAAAAATATAATTTTTTTACAATTGTTTACCTTGACAAATTAAATTACATAAAATTATCTTATTTTGGAACCAATTTTGTAATTCATGGTTGTTAGAAATATGATGCACTGATATTAATGTGGAAATATGAATCATAGTTATGTTTAAATACAAAAAAATACTGAAGACTCTTCTTAAGTTTTTTGTTCTACTGTAATTAGTTTCATAAAAATTATGTTTTTGTCTGAGTACGATATGTTGGGTAGAAAGGAGGGGTCGTGTATAGTTTGAGCCCGCTTCTAGCAGGCACCGTAGTTACAGGCTGCTAATCTTGACGTTGCTAAGCATCGACCAAGGCCCAGTGCCACTCACCAGTACCCTTCCCATTAGAACACACATTAAACCAACGACAACGACACAGGGTTCTCTAAGCTACCAATTATGAAAGACAGGTCTGGGCAAAACAATTTATATAACGGAAGTCATTATACAAAGCTTAACAGATACTCACGTAGTCTCGGCTCCACTGAGAAATAACTACAGAATTACAAAAGATTTAGAAAGAAATACAAAGCTGCTGTGGCCGACACACGCGCGCCACTTTATACCATTAAAAAATAGGGACAAATCCCTAGTCGTACAGGGCTCGCGACCGCGACAGCACACCCTCGACGTGTCATCAACGCAAACAAATAAATAACCAAGCCTAACTGAAAAACACGAAAAAACAAGAACACTAAACAAAAGGAACTTACCGATGACACGGCTCAGGTGTGGCACCGCGGTCGCAAGCTAAACACAACTGCCCACGGTCGGGCCCGGGCGAAGACTGAATGTCATGCAGACGAGAGCGTCTGAGCTGGGCATGGGAGGGAGAAGTAGGGGAAGGTGGGGAGAGCGGACACGAGCACATCCGACGGCGGCCGAGCACGGCCGAAGTCCGAGCGGGAAGTTCAAACCATTAAGCGCACAGGGCACAAGCACCAAGTTCCTCCAAAGCAACCTCACTGCCAGTCCAGGATATGTAAATTTGACAAATCTTCAAAAGTAGTGAACCGGAGTCGGCGACTCCCGGTACAACTCCCCCCTCCTTACTCCTTCATACAGGGACCTACAGGCCTCCGGCCCTGCCCTGGAGGCGTAAGAGGGTCAACGATCTAGCTCAGGATGAATGAGCCAGTCGGGGTTGCAGGAGATATCATCTGTGCCAGATCCCATCCATGCGGTGCCTTCGCCCAGCGCTCTGAGACTGTAGAGCTTGTGTCGCCCAGTAACCAAGGGAAGGTCTGCCTGCCCAGCGCCATTGTGGAGCATGTAAAAACACCAAACCAGAGTCATAATATTTGGTTCCTTAAACACAATCCCTAAAAAGAGGCATTAGTTCATATGTGACAACCAGCATACAAGAATTGTCAATAGAATTTTACAATTGCGCAGTACAAAAAACACTATAACCCTTATGCATAATATAAAATAAACAATCTAAATTACCAAATTTAAATTTCTGGCCACACGACCTAGAATAGCACCATTTGGAAAATTCTGGTCAATACTGACCCTAAATTACGAAAACTCTCATACAAAAGCTAGTTAAAAATTCACAAACAGATCTTACAAAATTGCTTTAAAGATATCATAACACTGTCTCGGCCGATCTACACTATAATATTACCAGCTGGTACTACACCGCTACGAACACACACACAAAACACAAAACATTTACACACAAACACGGTACCGGTACACACACTACACACCACAAACACTACGAGCCTTCACCGGCGCCACAAATAGTGTAATGGGAGAGGGAAATTGTAAAAACGCCGAAGTGAGGGGGCGGGCCCTGCCCACTCTCTTTGTTGCTACTCAGTTGTTCCAAACATTTCCGTTCTTCACACCCCTGTTGATGACCATGCCTGTAAACCTGTACAAACTTAGCAGCAAACACCAATTAATTCCCTGCTCGCTTCAAATGAGTTACATGAGCCTTTCTCACAACTTTTCCAGTCTTCGGCTCGCTCAGGAGAACAGTATTGGGTCCCAGCAATCGAACTACATCATAGGGACCTTGGTACTTCAGCATCAACTTGCTCCCGCGCTGATCCGGTCCAGAGGGCAGTACAAAGGACTTGCAGAACGCTGCATCTCCAACCTGAAAATCAGACTCAGTTCTTCCAGCATTGTACCTCGCCTGAAGGCGCCCACATGCATCATACAAGTTCCCAACCACATCAGCGACCATGAGCTCTCTCGCGGCATCTGACACCGGAGCCGCTGAGGAGGGAATGCCCCAAACATTGAGCAAAGGGTGAAATAAGTCTCGCCCAAACAGGACGCGGGCAGGGCTGTACTTGGTAGCGCTGTGCACAGCGGAATTGAACCCAATGGTGACCAGATCTAGGTCTTCTTCCCACACGTTTTGTTGCTCATGGTATAGCGCTGACAATGTCACCTTCAAATTGCGGTTAAAGCGTTCAACCCTATTTCCACACGGGAAATAAGGGCTGGACGTATAGTGGTTGATTGACAACCTAAAGCACATGTCCCTAAACGTCGCAGATGTAAAATAGGTTGCGTTGTCTGTAAGTAAGCTCACGGGAGGACCGAACACCGACCAAACACGGTCTGTCAAGTGACGCTGGATCTCCAAACTTCGTATGCTATGAGTAGCAATAAGAAACACAAAGTTCGAAAAGACGTCCAGTACTATTAAAATATACTTATTACCCTTAGTAGAACGAGTGAGTGGGCCAAACACGTCACAGTGTAACACCTCCCATGAGTACATGATTTCGTCAACACTGTACATACCCACACGGGAATTTTGGCAGGGCTTCGCACGCTGACACACATCGCAACGCCTCACGTACCTTCGGACGTCCGCAAAGATTTTGGGCCAATAAAATCTGGTGCTTAGCTTACTTAAGGTGCCCTGACGCCCCAAATGTACCCCAAAGGGTAAATCATGATAATACCTGAGGAGTTCCGGCCTGCAAACCTCCGGAACTACCAGACGTTTAGCACGCTTCCGATGCCCGGTATAGTACAGAAGCCGATCCGTAACCACATAAGGGACATTGTCACCTTGCGAAACTGCGTCAATCAACCCCCTGCAGAGCTCGTCTTCAGACTGCGCATCACTCAAACGATGGTAAAACATACTACTAGTCGTAAAGGCCGCACACACCCCATCTACTTCCTCAGGAACGGGAATGCATTCCTCATAGTCCTCCGAACCAAACATACGTGACAAAGCATCTGCAGCCACATTACTGTTTCCAGGGACGTGTTTTATGACGAACTGGAACCGGAACAAACGATATGCCCACCGGCCCAGTTGCCAAAGTCACTCGAGTGTGAAAGCAGCCAGGACACAGCCTGGTTATCCGTGCACAAATCAAACTCAACGCCACCAGTAAACGATTCGAATTTGGAGGTCCCCCAGACACAAGCAAGAGCCTCCTTCTCGAAGGCGTTTAACCGTCGCTCAGAATCGGATAGAGTCCGACTAGCGAATGCCACTGGACATATCGCACCATCCCTCCACTGTCCCAATGTCGCCCCCAAGGCCACACTCGAAGCGTCGACATTAATCACAAAGCGCAGGTCGAAATCGGCTAAATACAGTGACGGCACTGCGGCCAAGGCTGCCTTAAGGCCCTTAAAGCTATTCTCCTGATCTGGTCCCCATTCAAACACAGCGCCCTTCCGCTTAAGGCGGTTCAGCGGTGCAGCCAGTTCCGAGAACCGGGGAATAAACCTGGCATAATACCCTAGCAACCCAATAAACCTGGACACGCCTTTCACGGTCTTAGGGCGCGGAAAATTTACCACAGGGACCACCCGGTTAGGATCCATGACCAGGCGCCCCCTGGATACGATATATCCTAGGAACTTCACAGAGGGAGACGCCCACGTGACCTTAGCCGGATTCACGGTCAAATCGGCGTCCCTCAGGCACGTCAATACAGCCCGCAAATTGTCTAGGTGTTGGTCCATTGATGCGCTGTAGACGATAATATCGTCTATATAGTTGATCACGCACTTAAAGTTCAACTCTGCCGGCACGTGATCCAGGACACGTGAAAGGGCCTGAGTGCCAAACTTGGCCCCCATGGGTATACGGTTAAATTCATACTGGGCCCATTGCGTGTGGAATGCAGCGTACTTGCGACAATCAGGGTGCAGCAAGCATTGATGGAAACTGGCATTAAGATCTATTACAGAGTACACTGACGCCTTCCCGAGATGTTGCAACACTGTATCTACAGTAGGTGCAGGAAACGGGTCAAGGTGTATCTTCTGATTTACCGCAGACATGTTCGTCACTAACCTAAAGCTACCATTAGCCTTCTTAACCATGCAGGCGGGCGAGGCGTAATCGGAGGTTGACGGAGAAATCACACCAGCGTCCAAGAGTTTTGCCACCAATTCCGCGTTATCTCCAGCTTTGGAGGAGCATAGGTGTAAAACGGAACTCTAACTGGTACGTCATCTGTGACGGTTAAGCGATACGGCATCACGTCACACCGGCCAATGCATAAAGCTACCACATCGTCGAACTCCCTTAATAATGATTCGACACTGTTGACACTTCGACTAGTGGTCGCCAAAATCTCACCTAAGAAGCCGACCCTCTGCTTACAGAAGACAATAACCGACACGGGACCTCGGGCGCGAACTTAAACACTAGCTGGCCTGCAGGAATGTCGACCACTGCACGAGACCTGTGCAGAAAATCTAATCCCAACACGATATCAGCCACCAGTCCTTGAACCACCCAAAAAACATGCGACCAAGAGAATAATTCAATTTTGAAATGCAATTTTGCCTATCTCACGCACCTCACAACGTGCCCATTGGCCACACACACGTTCAAGCCCTCTGAGATATGGAGCTCCCTTAATAAATGTGGATTCCGCTGAACTAAGGAATTCCACATTTCTTCTCGCACAAAAGAATGTGATGCTCCCGTATCCACAAGAGCTGCTCGTTCATGACCATAACACAGCACGGACACGAAACAATCATAACGTGCCCTATTAGAACTATTCCGCCGGTGACCCTTGGCACTTACAGGTGCGGCGGC
>PNEQ01067559.1:137352-149005 GCA_003012365.1 Medauroidea extradentata | reverse complement strand
TTTCTCGTAAACATAAACTTATAACCTAAAATTTCCTACCTAATTAAAATTAACAACTTTGATTAAATATCTGAACATTTACACTTAATTTTAACATCATTTAAAACATTTAATTAATTTTAAATAATTGCCTCCATCCCACTTCTGACACCAGTGTTACAAACTTGCGGGCTAGGTACGTTTTGGGATGGAGGTCTTTGATAAAATAAAGAAAATAAAGCTAACCTAGTTTATTTACAACTGTACATACAAAAATAACCTATGCCTACAATGATTTACCACAATACATGTCAAACAGAACAAGTAACTACTATTTACACAAAAGAAAAAAAAATACATCTACATAAGTTCTCTGTATATGGAAAGGTTACTAGTCACTCGCAATGGTGGACCCAAAGAAATAATACCGCAGAATCTTTCTGGCCTTGAATCACCTTCTTCCTCCTACTTGCTGCGGTCCCACTCGCTGGACGCCCTTGAACAGTCGTCGCAATCCAATACTTGTCACTATCACTTCAGATCACACTAGGCACCTGCCAGCAAAAACTCTCTCTCTCCTGCTGCAGATCCCCCTTATATACCCCACCCTCCTTCTTCTCGAATTATCTTGGCGGGTCTCTGTTCTCCAACCTCCTGGAAAGATGTCGCTTCAATGTCAAGCACCACCCAGAGAGGTAAAGAGGGAACAGGATCATTCCAGATCACGATATTTTCTCTCGGTTACCCGATACTGGGCGCAGGTGGTTGTCATGGAGTAATACAATTCATGCGGCACCCGAGGAGGCCTTTTAGCGCTGCCGCCACTGTATTGTATTTCGCCGCCCTGCCCGACAGCCACGGCGCCGAGGAGTGAGTGGGAAGGGGGTGTCCTAGCTCCGCCACCACAGTATCGTACTACACCGCCCAGCCAGACAGTCGCGGCTCGCAACAATATTGTAGCTAAAATTTATCGGAGCACTTTAACCAAAATGTAAACATTGTACAAGACTATGTAAATAAAAGCACGTGGCAATGTTGATGTTTACATGTAGCGGAAAGATATAAACTGGCAGAAAATAGAAATTAATCAGGGCTTTTTTTAGTGCCTACTTTATTCCGTATCACCTATACTTCAGAAGGCGGACGACGGGAGGAGTCCAACACGGCAGTAACATGAACGCGGATGAGAGATAGCCAAGTACGGACCGACGTCAAACACTGGCGAGCGGTGAGAAGAAGGACGAGAGGACAGGCCAAGCGCGGCTTTTTCCTGACTGGCGCGGTCGTCGGGCGCGATAGGATGTACGGCAGGGGGGAGGAAGAGGCGACTGGCACGGCGGCGGCGTGTGGCATCTGCTGACTAGGGGTGTGCGATATGTCGACATGTCGAAGTCGACATCGACATGTGTTACGTGTCGATGTTTCGACATTTATCTGATAATATTTTAGATATGTCGGTACGTGTCGGGGTCGACATGTGTCGGGGTCGACATGTATCGAGGTCGACACGTGTCGAGGGTCGACATGTATCGAGGTCGACACGTGTCGAGTGTCGACATGTATCGAGGTCGACATGATTGTGTCGAGGGTCGACATTTGTCGAGGTCGACGTATGTGTCGAAGCCGACGCATGTGTCGAAATCGACATGTCGTGGGGTATTGGCCTTTCTGTGCATATGCGTGTTGCATGGTAGGACTCGCTACGTCTTCATATTACTTTATTTACCTCTGTTCGCTTTCAGTACACGCGTGGGATGGGGCCTGAGAACTAACGCCAAGAAGGTATCCCACACATATTTCCTAATCGAAGTAAGGTGAGTTGCTTCAGTTTCATCTTTGTACTCGCATTGCGTCGCGTGTAATGAGCTACGTTCGGTTAAATTCAGCGTTGCACCACTAACTTATAGCATAATTTTTATTGAAAGTTACAACTATTTTCCGTGACGTTCATATCGTCATGACGAATGAAAGTCATGAGACGAACGTTGTTTGTGTTGATGTAAATGATTGTGAGATCATACACGAGTCTACCACTACCGGCGGGAGTCTGTATTAGAACTTTATCATAATATTTAAAAGATCAAAAGGCCACGTGTATATAGTGTATACACGTCAACCGCATTAAGGGCACCGACCACCCACGTATTAGAAGCTGAAAAACTACGGAGCTGTAAGGTTGACCTTGAAGCGCGCATCAAATGCTGCGACGCCATTACGAGCAACTAAGTTCAGTGCAGGTTGCAATTTAAGTTTCATATACATGCGGTTAGTATATTTTGAAGTACGGAAGTCTGAAAAGCACGTTTTTACCCATGTTGAAGGACTTAGAAACAGTGTTTTTAATGAGCATGGTGTCTTAATAATATGGTTTCGACCTTGTCTGAAGTGTTTTTTCTTTTCGTATGTTAGTACAATGGGCACATGTGGAATACTTCGTAGAAAAATCCTGTTCTCGGACACACTGCAATGCATTTGAAGCGTGAGATAGGCGGCCGCCTTCACGGGAATACCGCCAGCATAAAATCGCATCTGAAATCGAAACATCCGCTTAGTTTATTTCAAATTTCATGCAATCGTAGAAATGAGGACACATATTTCACCATTTCACAAGAACCTGGTCCATCTATGAGGTATTTCAACTGAACTGAAAATAT
Source organism: Medauroidea extradentata (assembly GCA_003012365.1). Lineage (NCBI taxonomy): Eukaryota > Metazoa > Arthropoda > Insecta > Phasmatodea > Phasmatidae > Medauroidea > Medauroidea extradentata. The sequence continues at coordinate 146,372 of PNEQ01067559.1, read as the reverse complement.
GTTATTGAAAATAGTTTTTTTATTTACCTTTTCTGACCGATTATTTATATAATTTGAATAAACATGAAATTACGTACTTTTATTTAATTCATGCTGTAAGAAAGCTAAAATAGTTAAGTTTGTTAGTGTTTCAAGCGAAAAGGAACGAAAACCTGCGAGCTCCTACTGGTCATGGGTAATGACGTTTGATGTTCATACTAGCTGCACGACCACGGTTTTGCCCGCTACTATTTTTTCTTAAAATCGACAACTTCATTATATTCTTAAAATAGAAAAAGAAGCAGAACACATTACCTAATACATAACTGTGTATCATATTATGATATGATAATCACTGTTGTGGCATTGTCTACAATTATTTTATTTCAAGTGTTTTGATAAACCAAACGAATTATTAGGAAGCTGTCTAACTTGTGCGTTCCCTATTATAGATATCCTGCTGTGACTTCGCACACTTTTTAAAATTAAATACATTAAGTTATGAAAATCTTCAAACAAAAAAGAAAATATGACACAGTCCTAAATGCAGTAAAACCTCTCCAAAGCGGAACTCGGCAATATCCAGATGTATTTTATTTTTCCCTCGTTTGGGCAGGTTTCCTTTTTATACAGGTGTGTAGCAGGCAAGAAAAAAATTTTTCTTTTTATGTTTTCAAAATTTTTTTTAGTTGCAATATAAAAATTGATAGTAACCTACATGAACAAAATTGGACCAAAACATCTTTGCCGCAACTCTAACGGAATCAATAATTTTTTTTTAATGTTTTCAAAAAAATTTTTTAGTTGCAATATAAAACTTTATAGTAACCTAGATAAACAAAATCGGACCAAAACATCTTTGCCGCAACTCTAATTGAATCAATATTTGAAAACAAAACGGAATGAAAGTATGACACCCTAATTGTTATTAGATCTGTTTTGAGCCTAATGTCGGTGCTGGTTTTAGTCAGATGTCACTAAACGTGCGCAGGTAAAAGTAATTCCAGTGGGATACTCTTTCATAATAATCTTCATTTTATCAGTAGAAAATTAAAAAATTACATTGCCCCTGGACTGTATCACATCCGGCCAAATGTTTATGTTATTTGAGACGTCTGTTACACCGTCGCAGAGCTTTCTGCAAAAGATAAGTGAACCGCCGTACACGGTATTTCATACACGCAATGTATTCGTTACCCACAGTTTCTCTAAACTAAATTATACACGTGGTACGTATGTGATAGCGAGTAACTGGATCATACTGTTCCATGAAATCAAAATACACGTTTCTGAGCTCGTTTGGGATGGAACTCTTATTAGTTAAAAATGAAATAGTTTATTTTAAATATGTGTTTACTGTCAATCAAAATGCATATAAAATACACCGGTTAACAACGACGATGCAATCATTAAAATCACCAATGAAACAATAATTAGCCCTGAAAATTATGCAAAAGAAGCATTTACCACGAATTAAAAACTACAAATTACAACAAGAGTTTAGTGAACTACCCAATTAACAATCTTTAAGAAATTAACAATATACGACGTTAATACTCTGAGGTGGTGGTTTAATTACTTCGCCTAGGTCATATTGACATGACTCTTTGAGAGCTCAGTAAAATTTTCCTCTTTCGCACCCAAAAAAATTCTGATTTTGATTTTCAGATATCTACGTAAGCTTCATTTTAAAGCAAAACTGCATAAGGAGACTCGGATCATTTAGGGGAAACAAGTGTTATTTTTAAATGGTTTTTAAATTCGAATTTCGAAAAATCTTGAATTAAGCTTTATTTTAAAATGAAATCCACCTCGGTATCTGACCAGGTTTAGGAGATACGGAAGCTTAATGGCAAACATATTTTCATTTTTTAAACAGCTTTTGAGTTTGAATTTCTTAAACACCTGAAAATTGTTTTTAAGTATTTACATAAGCATAATTTTGAAGTGAAAATCACCTTGATATCTCAATTGATTTAAGAGGAATCCAAGATTGATTAAAAACGCATTTAATAGCTTTTCACCCCTTAATTTCCGAATTTCGAAATATCGAAAAATCTGCCAACAAAAATTTCTTTGGGCAATATTTTGAAGTAAATAAAGTAACGGTAGCTCTTCAGATTGAGATATCTGGGATTCGCTGAAAACGGATTCCACTCATTTTCACCACTTTACTTATCGAATTTCGAAAAATCCCTTTTTAATGGGTGCCTACAAGGTAAGGGGAAACCGCCCTCAAATTGTCATGTTTTTAGGTCTAGTAGTTTGGGCTGTGTGTTGACGAGTGCGTGAATGAGTGCATGGGACACTTCATTTTATGTATACAGGTAATAAAATAATGTTTTTCATAGAAATTAATTGCATGCTAATCTGTACAGAGAAATGTAGATAGAAAAGTGTGTGTTTTGCCATTTTAGTTATTATTATGTTTGTATTAAATGTGGTATAATGAAACTACCATTCAGACTTTTATGTTTCTGAGGTGTATGCTCTTTCGATAAATAAACGCAACGGCTTTTAGTAGTTTGGAATTAAATGCTTACTTTAACAAGTAAACTTATTTACACCATAGGTACGAAGGTGCCTTACAATTAAGCGTTACATGCTACGTTGTAAAAAAAAAAAAAAAGTGAAAATTTACACGTACAAATGTTTGATAATTTTACAAATTTGTACATGTAGTCACGTTGACAACTACCGAATTAAGAAATCCAAAGATTACTATAAACTTGAGATTAAACTACACAGACGTACATACATATTTTCCAGAAATGTTATGTTAAATTACACTTTCAAATGTACGTATAAAGAAATTAAGTAACATTACTAATAATTTTTGGTTTTATTACTGTACTGGCATTGTATCAACACATCGTTATCATTGCAAAAATACTTATTTCAACGTACAATTTTACAATGGCTGTCATGAATTTTTACTAATAACTTAAACAAAAATAGTTTTTTTTACGTATAAATTAATAGTGAAGTTTTATGTTTGGTCCATAAAGTTTTTAAAAACGTATACCGAGTGAAATTAAAAACGATTACACTAATTATTGTATTGTAGGTTTTAGTAAACCACGGTATATGGATGAACCCTTTCACATATACACTAATTCTTATATTGTAGGTTTTAGTAAACCACGGTATATGGATGAACCCTTTCACATAAACATATGCATTTATACACAAAAGTGCATTATCAGCCTTCGTGTTTATATAAATCAGCCTTAAATGTCAAAATTTTACCATGCTTATGCATGCATTAATTTTTTTAGACAATCCATCTGCGTCATTTAATATGCAGTGCAAATATTTCCTATTCTCTCTAATGCAAATTTTGTTTCTTTGTGTAAGAATCTCGAACACAATTATTAATTCGTTATAAAGCTCTCCAATTGAGAATTGTCTATGCAAATATTAATATGCAGATTAAACTTCAAACTTAAAATGGTTTGTGATTTAGTTGTAGGCCTACCTGATTTCTTGAATAATATTTTCAAGTAGTCACAACTGCCACTTCATTAATGAAGTTTATGTATCATTTATTTAATAGAAACCTATTCCAAATATTTTATGTGCATAAACTTGTTTTTGATTTGGTTGTCTGTATGACTTGGTTTTGAAAACTAGATCGTCGCATACAATGACATACTATATTATGCTTATTTGTAGAATATAATTCAGCAGATATACGCATAGAGTGGAATAAAACTTGGTAATTGGTGTACAGTATGTCAAAATATTTCCAATTAGTCTCAAATATACCTATTACATAAGTTGTTAATGTATTCTATCGATGAAATTCTACCGCTGAAGTTAGAGCTTAAATGTGTATCGAATACTTGTGTTCTTATGGTTATGATGCTGAGCTGGTAGTCTGAAGGTCATGAGTTGGAATCCACTAAGACTAGAAACATTTTCAGTCGTTTAAAATGAATGTTGAAAATTTACACATTGTCGAAATATAAAAATTAATTGGCTAAACTACTTTATGCGCTCGAAACAAATTGCTAAACTGATATTTAGAAAATAAAACTTATTTATCGGTAACATTCTTGCCACAACCGCAAAAGCAAAATAACTCTAATTTTCTTTTACCCTTATAGTACGTGTTATTTTACACAACAGCGTGTAAAAATACACTTACAGTGGTTTTGTTATTTTACTTGTATTTACGGTACGTTTACCATGATACACTGTAAAAAACACACGGGTATGGCTAGTTTAAAATTACCCGTACTTGCATGAAGGTTGTGATGCAGCACACGAATTTATTTTACAATGTATGGTTTATTGTTTTTTTTATGTATTAAGTCCTTGGGATGGCATAGTTACAAAAAAAAATACTATCACCAGCCGCCAATATGAAGACAAGAATGTAAACATAGGATCGTTAGCATTTAATGCAAACAAAATTATTCAAATATTAAAGCCAAATTATTAATCCACTCCCCCCTTTACAGTTCCCAGATTGTGTGTTATTGTCTCGTTGCTACTACCACAACATAATAGGTGCAACACGACGATTAAAGCTGAACATCCTGTCGCATATAATACTATTCTAACGTCAGCAAAGCAAATGGTCGCACCTCGCAGTGTCGCTCATCAACAAGCAGTTTATAAGCTTGGTAAACTGAATATGAATATAATGCTTTCCTGAGCAATATTTTTAACACATACATTCCAGTTTCGATGATTTTTTCGCTATCCGAAATACTAATATCAATTTACGAAGCATCTTGGCAGGATAAAATGTATGGCAATATTTACTTGTTTGACACGCGGGGAAATAATCAAAATTGTGTCAAAATTGCCACAATGTCGGAATTGACACGGTGTCGAAATGGACATGATGTCGAAGTCGACATGGCGTCGAAGTCGACATGGCGTCGAAGTCGACATGGCATCGAAGTCGACATGGCGTCGAAGTCGACATGGCGTCGAAGTCGACATGGCGTCAAAGTCGACATGGCGTCGAAGTCGACATGGCGTCGAAGTCGACATGGCGTCGAAGTCGACATGGCGTCGAAGTCGACATGGCGTCGAAGTCGACATGGCGTCGAAGTCGACATGGCGTCGAAGTCGACATGGCGTCGAAGTCGACATGGCGTCGAAGTCGACATGGCGTCGAAGTCGACATGGCGTCGAAGTTGACATGGCGTCGAAGTTGAGTTATCATTTTTTGTATCGTTTTTTAAAGTAACATAATTTTTTTACGCTTATATGAAATTCCGTAGATGTAAAAAAAATAAAACAATGGATGATGTTTATCCTAATTTTTGAGCAGGAACATAAAACGCTAAGGAATAATTATAATCATAGAATAACTATCTAGTTTTATCCTGCAAAAAAATTATGTGACATTTATCACTTTAAAAATAATAAGATGTCACAAAACTGGGCAAGAGGACAATCTTTGACGATGACTTACACTGTCGCACTGACCGAGATACCGAAGCCGGAGTGATTTCGCGTTGTAGTTCACATACGGTACCACTGTGACGATTTGCTGTTCCTTTCCATCTCGCTCGTTTTGTTTTTACTTTGAGGCTTACATTGCATGCAGATGTGCGTACAGTATTAGCAAGTTATCTTTAGTGACAATGGAAAGAAAAACTGTGAAAGAAGAAGTGAAGTGGCAAGTTATCGGCTTGCGTAAGTGTAGTTTGTCATTTAGAGTAATTGCAAGTAAGTTAAGTACAAGAAAGATGTGTGTAGAACAAACAATAAACAAACATGCGAAGAACGCCACTGTAGCAGACTTGCCACGGAGCGGTAGACCGAAGATCACCTCAACCAGGTAGGATAGAACAATAGCAGGTATAGCCAAACGTAATCGTAGGGCTTCCATCCATAAAATTCAAAGGGAATTTCAGGAAAATACTGGTTCCCGCCGACTGCGTAGTGCAGGTCTTCATTCATATGTAGGAATTTTTTAATTCCCAGTTCCCAATTCCCAGTTCTGACAGCGATTTCGCGCAAAAACAGACTTGGGTGCAGAAGCAAGAATAGCTGGAGAATGGAAAAGTGAGGTAAGGTACTATTTAGTGATGAATCACGATTCCAGCTATTCCCCAACCAGATAATTTATGTAAGACGCACTCCAATTGAGAAATTCCTTCCGGAATGTTTGTCACCAGCAGTTCATGGTGGCGGCGATTCTGTTATGCTATGGGGTTGCATGTTCCAAAATAGCGTTGGGGTATTGGGGTTCATCAATGGTTCCATGGACTCCAAGGAGTATTTATCTACCACAGACAATATTGATCCCTTCTACAGAGAAGCTTCATCGCCGTTACTTCGTTTATCAACAGGACAATGCACCGTGCCACAAAACTCGCAGAACAGTACAGTGGTTTGAAGACAATGAAGTACAACTGTTAGAGTGGCCAAGCAGTTATCCGGATCTAAACCTCATTGAGAAACTGTGGCAAAGCATTGGCACAAGAGTAGCTGCCTACAGGCCCGTGAACCGCCATGAACAATTTGGAACAACATTTCAGTGAAACAGTGTCAAAAACTTGTGCAGAGCATGGTGAAAAGGGCACAATTGTGTACAGTAAACTATTAGAAACATTTACAGTGTGATTATAGAAGCGCTTTTGACAAATTTTATGTGCCTAGGTATTTGTACCAAGTGTCTCTATGTATACTGTACTAGTTTTCGCACATTTTTATTGGGTGCTTACAGCTTTGGTAGAAGCTGTAATGGCAAATTTCAATATAGTTCGGAGAAGTTTTTTTTATTTTAAAAAATTGTTAAAATAAGGAACATATTGCACCACAATGGCACCCTTTTTTTCTAAGTGAATACCTATTAGTGTAAATTTTTAGCATAGGTATGTTCCCAAAATAAACAAACTTCGGTTGTAAAATGCGAAAACAATAGAACGTAACTGTTCGTAATTAAAAATTGTCAGAATTTTAAACGGACGTTTTTATGAATGAAATGTTATGACATTTTATTATGCTACTTGTTAAGTGTAAGATAATGCAATTTAGCCTTATCTTCGTCAAACAAATGAAAGGAGAAATAAATAAATGACTAATGTTTTCTTGTTTGTCTGGAACGAAAATTTTTATACTGTTGGTAACATTTGGTCGTCTAGTTAGATGTCTAGAAGCGCAACAGCGACTCAGAAACGCGCATGAGATTACTTATTGCTAAAGACATGCAAAATTCGCGCTATTATTTAGGAACAGACTAGACTTCACTGACTTGTACAGCCTTGAACGCAATCTGTGATGTCATAGGCCACCATTTATGTATTTGACTGCTTTACATGTGTTTGGTCCTTCAACCATGGATATTTTAATTACTGGCTAAAAGCTTCCCCCATCCCCTCGCTTAAAGTCACGACAATATATGTTGCAGTCTAACTTGTCGTCAGAAAAGAACGCGAAATTTGCAGGTCTCTCATTGCTTCTACGTACAACTATCAACTGATGTATAGATTTTTCCGTCGGTAACTCAGCTGAATCTGTCTTTCAGCACCAACTGTCATTATTTTACGTAAAAATTTAGATAAGTGTTTAATGTATACATGTATAATTTTCAATACTTCACATATGCATTTTGTGCCTAAAACCGAGAGTAAAACATCCGCCATAGTAATTAGCATTATAAAAAAAGAACGTTTTGGAAAACTTGAGAAACGGAAACTTGTAAAAATTCATTACGGGCGCTGTCTAACTAAATATTTTTTGCACGTTTGATGATAAGTGAAGAGATTTTGGCCAGCATTTAACATCTAGGTCTTTAGCGCTGGTGAAGGGTAACGTGATGTGAGTACGTAGCCACGTCGGAATAAAAGGGAGGGGAAAACGGGAAATACCGGAGAAAACCCGCCGACCAGCGGCATCGTCCTGCACGATTCCTACATGTGAAAATCCGGTGACATTAGATGCTAAGAATCAAAGGTGCAATACGGGCTACACAGACACGCTAGCATAGTGCTTCATCGCTCAACGTGCAAGGCTTAAACTGATGGGCAGCTTTTCCGTTGTACCGCTTCAAGTGTGAAACTTAGGCCACGATCTTTCCTTTATTTCAAACGATTGCAAATAACTCGAATATTATTTAACCAACTGCTTTGAAAAAATTTGAGACTGTGTACAGTTATACGATACACAATTTGCCAGAGATTTTTTTTTAAAAATTAATGTATCTCTTGCTAGCAAAAAATTATTTTGCTTCATTTTGGCTTATTTAGAACAACAAAATGTGTAATATTTCTGGGGCAAAAATCTAAAAATCCGTTTGATGTGTTGCAACAGAAAAGTTCAGACACAAATGATGATATACAGGTTATTCCTTAACAACACCGACAAACTCCGGCAAGCAAAAGCAAGCAAGCAAAAATTATACTCTGAATTTTTCACCTAAACTTAATATTAAGGGAGTAATGAGCCTTTGAATATCAAAATTTGCAATCGTATTTCCCCAAAATATCGGAAACTAAATGTCATAAAAAACAATATTTTCAGCATTGCTTTATGCTGTTGGGACCTTCAAACCAATAGAAAATACAACTTGGTACCTTCCACCCTTATGAAAATAATAGGGGTGGCTACCTTCTAATTGCATATAACTTTTTTACCGTTAGGGTTCTCGAACATTTGAAGATGGTTTATTGAGAAATGAGACCTGTGTAACAAATAAGGTCCACTTGTTGCAACTGTCTAGGATGTATCGTTTACGCTCAAAACACACTTTAATATTCGTGCGGACGAACAGAGCCTAGAGCATAGGCATTCCTGCGAACATCTGTGTGATGTGTGCAGCGTATCGACGGCGGTGGACATTCATAGTAAACAACAAGTACAATATTGTTTAAGTCGCAGACACAGAATATTTAGGAATACAGAAGTGAAATAGTCGGCAGGAAGGCGAACTCAGTCACACACGCCAGCAAAATGGCTTCCCTGGCCAGCAACATGGCGGAAACACCTACTGCCAATCAGCGTGAGGCAGCTGCTCTGCTAGTCGGCAGCCAGGCCAATAGGAAACCTGTAGTAACATGCAGGAGCCAAACAGA